>CAHIKZ030002401.1:1410000-1435000 GCA_903632075.3 Acanthosepion pharaonis
TTACATTTTTCCGTCATTTAGACGACAATTTATACATCGCACCCTATTATGTATGGAGTGGAGTAAGCCCGACGGTTATTTAATATATTTTCTGTTTACACGTTATTTTAATAGATATGATTTATGCTTTCTTTGTGTCAGGCCCGTAATTGTAATTAATACTGTTTATTAAAAAAAAAAAAAAAACAAACAAAAAAAAAAACAGAGCATTTACTTAAATAAATTGTATCTCTTAAAATAACGTATAAATAGAAAGAATATTAAATAATTGTTGGACTTGAGAGATTGTCGAAGATTTGTTGTTTATAAACAGTAATTCGGACATTACTAACTATTCGATTCTTTGTGGCAGAAGGGTTACAGATTCGATTCCAGTCGGAGAAGCACATATCTTATATATATCATATCATCAAAGTCAACACTCAGAGGCGACAGGCTGTTTCATACTAGACACAATCATCAGGCGGCCTGACATTTGCGTCTAGCAAAAAACAGCCTGTCGCCTCAGAGTGTTGACTTCAATGTTCACTTTTATATTTACATACGTTCTATCTCTGATATTGAGCACTTTATCCCAAAATATAGCGCACCTTAAAACTATATTTCTTCATATATATATATATATATATATATATATATATATATATATATATATATATATATATGTATATATATATATATACATACATATATATATACATATATATATACATACATATATATATATATACATATATATATATATATATATATATATATATATACATACATACATATATATATATATATATATATATATATATATATATATATATATATATATATATATATCTATGTAAACAATGACAGAGTATCATCACTGTCTTGTCCGTATATTATTTAATATGTTGTAATTGACATCTTTGATAATGGCTTAAGTAAGCTGAAAACTTAGATTATATTAAAAAATATGGATCAATATTGTGATTTTCTTTCTTCGTTCAGCGATAATGTTATTAAATTTATCAGACGTTACGAAAAAAATTTACATTGAATAAATAGACAACACTTGTCTATTTTATTTAAATATATAAAATATATATATATATATATATATATATATATATATATATATATATATATATCAGATTTAGTAATAATTTCTATTTTGGGAGTCGATTGTAATAACAAATGCATCATCCTAAATCATCGTTCCTTAAATATATCATAACAGGTGATGATCCAAAAAGTTAAACACCATGGAAGAAAGGCAATTTTCTTTGTATGATGATATTAATAATTTAGAATGCTTAAAATGCTATGCAATAATAATTGTTATACGCTAGAAGCGTCGGTTTGTGAATTTATATCACTTCGTACTTGCGAGTTCGATCCCTGGGCGGGTAGTGTGTAACTGAACTCAGTGTTAACCAGACGAACAATAAATGAGAGTTAGTCAAAATAAGAACTAGGCGAAATATCCCTAGACATGAGAAGTGGAACGTGAACAGTCTAAGTCTAGATAGGTTATTCTTATCGACATCAAAACAATGAAGGCTACATCAACCGAAACGTTTTAACAATAAAAACAAAGACCCCAGTGAAGTGGGGGTAGAGAGTATTAGTCTGCATGTAAACAATGATAACTCCTTATACGGGAAATTCAAACAGAAACGCCTTTGGCTCAATTTTAGGATGCGAGTCGGATGGAGAATTATTTCATTTATATTTATGAGCGCAACTTTCGCTTTATATAAATCTGCGCAAGTTTCGCTTTTTAGAAATCTACGTAAGTGAAGAGAAGAGTTTATTTTTCTTGAAAAATCCACCTTTAATATCACTGCATTTATTCAGACCCGAATGAGGACAGGAAGTGAAACTACTCCATCGTTCAAGCCAGAACAATACTCTTATATACGATTTACAGACATATTTATATTGTCATAAAATACAAAAATATACATTTTCTCATATATTCATTTAGTAAATATGAAAATATATTTTCTTTGTGAATATTGCAAGTACAAAGATATTTTCTTATATTCCAAGACTTGTGTTTGGAATTGAAACAATAAGATTATTAATCTATCCTTGTCAAGAAACTTATATCGAAAATAAAAGGAAAGGCGAGGAATAAAATTGGAAATTGGGTTGGAATCGGTTTACTGTGAAAAAAAAAATACATAATTTATAATTTGACGGTTATACACAAGAATTCAGACAAGAAGTCGACCATCGAGGGGAGAATTTCTCAGCTCAGCGGCTGGCATTATAATGTAATCTAGATCTATAGGCAAAGGCTTTTTGTCGCCTTCAAAGGAAATATCACGACTACTATACATTTGGGACACACACACACACACACACACACACACACACACACACACACATATATATATATATATATATATATATATATATATATATATATATATATAAGATAATAGTTCTTACAACAAAAGAAAAGCGTATACACTAAAGAGAAAAGAGAGGCCACAAACGTTATTGTTTATATGGATTTTTAAAACTATATATATTATATTTTATTTTCTATATGTTTTGCTACGCGTGTTTTGGGTCTTGTGGCATTCATCAACGACGAATGCTTATTTCCACACATGATTTAAAGGAATTAATTTTTCCTTATGTTTTCTCATGTTTAACCATTGTCTTTTGTGTATGGTACTAATCCAAGTTATTCTTGGACTAGTGGAAAAATGTTCCTCATTCTTAAAGTATAATAAAACAATTAGAATTGGTGAGAGAAAGAAGGATGGAAGAAAGACTTTGTATCTTTTTATGACCTCTGTATTTTTTAAACCTATCTCCATTTTGTGTATTGTGTGTATTCCTTCTCCATACATACATATACATACATACATACTGTTGTGGTAGGATCCACCTAATTTGCATAGTGGAGTACCGACCATATAAATATGGTTAGTACCGGGAAGAGAGGGAGGAATCAAGAGATTCAATCCAGAGACTCTGCCCGACTGCCACTCAGTCAACACATTCTCCAGGAACGGTCTTACCAGGAATATACAAAAGACTATATGTAAATATTGTGTACACAATCTTGTTTCAATACATTTTGTTCTAAGTACATTTTGTGTTGCATTATTATTCCATGCATTAGTCAAGTTTCAACACACACACACACACACACACACACACACATATATATATATATATATATATATATTATATATATTACAAGGAAAGAGTATTTGTATATACACACACTTTGTGTGGTGTGTAGAGTTTGTGTGTGTGTGTGTATGCGCGTGTGTGATCTATTAGTGTGTTTGTTTTTTCAGCATCTGTGTATATATTCGTTCTCCATATATATTTGTATGGTGTATTAACGTGTGTGTTTGCGTGTGTGTTTGTGTGTGTGTGTGGTCCAATTGATGTATATGAGGTGTGCTTATGTGTTCGGTGTTATGATTTGTTCAGTTCTGATTTAAATTTGTCTAGCAAGTTTTTTCTTGTATTTGTGTATATATATATATATATAAGTGAACATAGAAGTCAACACTTAGAGGCGACAGTCTGTTTCATGTTAGATGCAA
Organism: Acanthosepion pharaonis; assembly: GCA_903632075.3. Lineage (NCBI taxonomy): Eukaryota > Metazoa > Mollusca > Cephalopoda > Sepiida > Sepiidae > Acanthosepion > Acanthosepion pharaonis. The sequence continues at coordinate 1,413,555 of CAHIKZ030002401.1, forward strand.
TCGTCAGGCCACGAGTGCTGTTATTTTTCTCGGATATTTATATATACGGACAGTGGTGCATTGTGGGTAGTCAATTTTGGCGGTTATTTTACCAGAAGTCGTTTATTTGTTTATTTATTTATTTGGGTTAAATTATTTTGCTTGTTTTTATTTATTTTTGTTTTTTATTTTTATTTCTTATCTGATATATTTATTTTATATTTTTATTTTAATCGGTGTTTTTATTAACGTAGTAAAAATTGTTTATGTCGCTTATTTTATAGTTTTGTTTTGATTTGGGAAGATAATTAAAGCTATTTATTCACTTTTGGGGTTGATTGTTGTAATTTATTCTACCTATTATTTTGGCGGGAACAGTTTTTAATTTGTTTATTACTTCATGTATTTATTTGGATTGATTATCTTTATTTGTTTTTTCTAACAGTTAGTTTATCGGGATTAGTTTGTTAGTTTATTTATTTATTTGGATGAATTTAATGATTTAATTTGGGTGAATTATTTATTTGTTATACTGTATATTTTCTCTTTTCGGTTTTCGATTTTTAAGTAACGTCGTATTTTTTTTCGCTATATAACAGTTATAGCTTTTTTTCGTCCGATTTTTGGTTTGATTTTTATAGTCTAACTTATATTTTGGTCATAATGGTTTGCTAATTTGTTTATTATTTACTTTATTTATTTGGGTTCATTGATTTTTTTATTTTTTTATTCTATTTTGTCTATTGTAACAGATGTGATTTGGTAATTTCTTTGGTTTAATTTATTTTGCTTATTTTATTGTCATTGTGTTTATTTATTTTTAATTTATTTTATTTTTTCCGTTTTCGATATTAAAATAACGTAGTAAAAAATTGTTTTCATGTCTGCATTTTGAGATGAGCTCGGATCTTTTATTTAATAATTTATTTTGCTCTGGGAAAGTAATGATAGCTATTTTTTCCTCCAAGCAAAGTTTTCAAGTTTTTGATTGGTTGTTGTAGGCTGATGATCTTTCCCTTATTTTCCAAGATATTTTTAGTGTGCTGTGCGTTTTGTTTTTAATTTCCCAGATATACTTAGAAAGCATTGTGCTGTTCGCATATTTACTATTTGTAAAAGATGTTTTGTGTGTATACTTTTTTTGTTTCCAGGGTCCGTCAGTTACTCCTATGTATACTTTTTCTTCATTATCTGGTGATTTTATTATTGATTTTATTTAATTAAATTTTTATTATTAAAAAAAACAAAACAAAAAACAAAAACAAAACATGATTTGGTTTCCTCAAAGCCTTGTGCTTTTAACTAATATAATCACTAATCTTCCCAAAATTGAAATTATAGAGTTTTCGTACAATTAGTTAGGAGGCGAGTAATACATATGAAAAAAAATATTTGTGCCATGACTTTAGTACAAAAAAAACAACATATTTATAATAAGTTCCATCATTTGTGAATAATTTCTGAAAGTTTCATTAAAATACCACAATTATTTTTATTTTTGCAAGATTTTCCAAATTAATGTGTGTCATACAGAAAAAAACGTGGTAAAATTTTATATGTTATTTTACTAGTTCCGGTGATACAAAGAGAAACAAGGTTTTCCAATCAAAATTTAGAATGTTCTAAAAAGGAGGAAAAATTTAACAAAATAATTAAAATAAACTTTGATCTTTCCTCTCAATAATAGCATAAGCATTTAGACGCTAAACCTTTGTTTTCGTCAAGTTTGGCGTCTTTTTCATCCTGGTATGATCTGTTTTTGGCTATCTCATGAAGGTGCCTTAAAACAAAAACATGTTAAAAATCGCTACACAATAGCTTTCATGTGTCACCAGTGCATTATCAACACCTTCTATGAATATTACACATCTTTTAGTTTTTAGTTTTTTTTTTTTTAAACACTTAAGGTGCATTTACTAGTTTCTTATTATCAACTATAAAAAATATGTTACAATAAGATATACATTTAATTATCTTCTTACCCCTCCCCTTAGGTTCTTATAAAAAGATACCTGGAATTCCTAAAAAATTATGTCCCGTAAGTTCTAAATCTGTCCCAGAGGGAAATATCTTAGCTTGATAACCCCTTATTTTATTAGGGCTCGGACATTAATACCCCTGTTATAGTTAAACAGAACTTTGTCAATTGGAGCTTGTGGAACGCTCGTTCAAAACCTTGCTATCCAATCAACTTTGATCTTCAAAATTTTAAATGCAATCTTAATCGTTATCTTGTTTTTTTTTTCATTTCTATTCTTTCATTGTTCTCTCCCCTTGATGATGTTTTTCTTTCTCTTATATTCTTTTCCACTCGGTAACCTCTTTGCGTCTTAGTGGGTTTATTACCTTGCTTGCGGTAAAGAGATTAAAAATACTTTACAAGAAATATATCCTGTTTTGGTTGCATCACGAAGAAAGCATCTTTGGGTGTATTTTCTTAAAGGGCCATCAAGTTGGTAAGAAACGAGACAACAACATTAACAATTTTGTCTTCAGTAATGAGAGCAAAGATGATTTTATGGTAAAGTGCCAGTAATTGTAGACAGAAAAATAAAGGAGGAAAAGCGAATTCTATCGCTGCATTAGGATGAAGTCGCCAAGAAAAAGGTTAAAATGTAAAGAAAAACAGAGGAGCGACGCTTGTAAACGCGCTGTCATTTGGCCCTTACCCAGCTGAGAGTGTAAATAACTGTTCACTTCTCAGTTCTCTGTAACACTAGGAAAATCATGTCCCAACGTTCAAATCATGGACTGCAGAAGCTGCGAAGATACACTAAAGAAAGCGGTAGGTTTTAATCTCTAAACGAGTCAATTCGAGTAATCTCATTAATAAATGATATTATGCTCTACTCTGTATTGAGACCTTTATTAAAAAGTTAAATGCTACAGTGGAATTATACTGCATTTATTACATATATATATATATACGGAACCTTAAAGTGGTCTGTTTTTATTTAAATTATTTGCTCTGGATTTACATTGAGCTGTCTGGATTTTATCCTCCTTGGGTCTACCCATACGGATTACCTAGTTTTTTTTTTATATATATATATATATATATATATATATATATATATATATATATATATAATTAAGTAATTCATCGAGGTCTAGGAGAAAACTCAACCGATTCCTCAATCCAAGCCGCTATCCATTACTCCACCGTGCCTTCTCATTATTAAATAATAACCAACAATAAAATAATCAATAGTAAATAAAAAAACACAAAAAAAATTCCATAAATATCCAAAAAACGGCATCCGGATACATAATTATTTCCACTCAATAGTCCCTAGAATAATATGAAATATAACCGTTACCACCGACCAAAATAACTATGAGAATAATAAAATAGACTACCCACAATGTATATATAAATAGCCAAGCAAAACACAAGGTTATGTTTAGCCTGAAACAGAATTTCGCCTCTGGGTGTTGTCCTCACTGTCCACTTTTACATACGCTATATCCTTTATATTGAGCACTTTAACCCATAAATCCTCAAAACTATATATTATAACACACACACGCACATACATATGAGATACAGCGAAACAGTCTATCTGTGGATGCCTATATATATATATATATATATATATATATCTAAACCAATATATATATATATATCAGGGCCAATATATATATATACATATATATATATATATATGGCCGCTTTGCTTGTTTATCACCTCAGTGTTTTCGTTTTCGACTGAGTGAGTGGAAAGTGCCTAAAAACCACACCACGGCCTTGTGGGTGAAATTGTAGACGGAACCGTTAGGAATTCATCGAGGGTTGTGCTAGCACGAAGTCTACGTGGCCGAGGGTTTGTGCATACAAACTCTGTTCAAGAAATGAATCAAGTCAACTTATGTGCGCCTTCCCAGAAACTGCTGTTCGTTAAAACTACAGGTATGTTCTGTGGAATAACCAGGCATCTGTTATAGGGTTTGGCTAGGCGTCCTGTTTGTGCTTGTGAAACGAATATTAGCCAGTTATTATAATTATATATTTATAAAATGCGTATAATTTATAAATATGCGTGCATGTAGGCGTAAGTCCAGTAATGAATATATATCGGCACCTATATGTATTCTCCTGTACACAGAGTGCGATGGGGAAATTGTCTCATTTTTATCTTTTTAATTTCGCGCATGCGTGTTGTTTGTTTTTGATTTTGTCGGCTGCATAGTACAGTAGGGTCAGTTGGGCATCGTCTGCGAGAAAAAAAAGAGCACCATGGCGCAATTAACTCTGCCAGAAATTTCGAAACGGCATACTGTACTGTTTGGCATTCGTACCGGAAACTCCAAATAAAGTATTTGGCTGTCAATCTGAGGACAGTTCAAAGGATTCGGAAAGAATTGGATGAGTCTAATGAAGATTATAAAAGTACGTCAGCTATAATATCGTTCTGATAAGAAAAGAACTCTCGAATTTGTAGGTGAGGACCTCAGACTCAACACGGAGGCCTACATCAAGTTCTTTGAGCAGGTAGTGCTGCCTTGGGTCAAGAGGGTGGTTGCTGAAAGATTCTATCTCTGGCACCAGGACACTGCCACACGGTATTAGCACCCAATCATGGCAGTCTGATAATTTCTGCGACCACATAGCGCCTTAGATCTGGCCACCTAACCCACCACCAAACGGCAGCACCCTTGATTATTATATGTGGGACGCAGTTAGACCAACAAAACTCCTTGTAACACCAAATATGAACTGAAGGCAAGAGTTATGGCACCATGCACCAACTTAAACAAAGAGTCGTCTAGAGGCCGTGGTTGAAGCCAGAGACGATTTTATTGAATGAATTTACTCTTTATTATTTCAAGATATTTTTTGTGGTATTTTGGTAGATAAATATATCTGTTAAAATGTGATGCCAGCGTATTTTCATTTTTGAGTCATTTAGACGACAATTTATCCAAAAAAAAGTTTCGAAAATTCTGGCAGAGTTAATTGCGCCATGGTGCTCTTTTTTTTCTCGCAGACGATGCCCAACTGACCCTACTGTACTATGCAGCCGACAAAATCAAAAACAAACAACACGCATGCGCGAAATTAAAAAGATAAAAATGCGACAATTTCCCCATCGCACTCTGTGTACAGGAGAATACATATAGGTGCCGATATATATTCATTACTGGACTTACGCCTACATGCACGCATATTTATAAATTATACGCATTTTATAAATATATAATTATAATAACTGGCTAATATTCGTTTCACAAGCACAAACAGGACGGCTAGCCAAACCCTATAACAGATGCCTGGTTATTCCACAGAACATACCTGTATATTTGCACATTATAAGATTGTTCAACTTCACAAATCGAACTGAAGTAAATGTAGTGGGGAGAATGTTTCCTTTGAAAATCAATGCGAGTGACCCATAGGTCGTGTAGAGTAATTTGGTGATTTTTGCTGGGTGTCTGCTTTGCCAGCCAAGGAAACTGGGAATCTCATTGTTTGTACCGCAGACTGAACTAGAAGACAGATTCGCTCTCAAAATGTCACCGTATTAATACATACCTTTTATGTTATTTGCTTCCGGCTTGATAATTGGTCAATTAGGCTTCTATTTGCGTAAATGTTAAACATACTGGTTGCCATTTTGGAATTCAGAATTGTTCCATTTTGGATAGAGTGTATTTTCCTGTCTCTGAACAGATTGAGCTTTCATTAACTGGAATTATTCGGATTATCTTGACTGAGTAGATTTTCATTCTTGTCTGAAATAGATTATGGTGACGTGGTCAAATCTGGAGCCAGTTGAACAGGGAGGGTAGGTTGATCTCATATAATTACTCATACCAAGTTCACGTTCTTTGCTGTGATCCCGCAGGATGTGAAGAACTATGGCCATATCATGATGTCTCACTTCCTGTAGTACATCAGGGCCAATAACACCATCTAAATTGAGATAATACATACGGTAATGATATTAATAAAACTAGGCGTTCCCTTATAATGAAGCATTTGGTATTCATTGGCCGAACAATTAACATCACTATTGGTTGAAATTTATAAAACTTTTAAAACAATTCTTTAGTAAAATAGCTTTTCAAGTTCACTAACTGTTATAGCTCTTTCGAATATTGATGGAGTTTAGTCAAGCCAAAGTCCAATAGGGTGGCTGTATGAGTTCACTTTTATGTGGCTCGTTTGATCCATAAATGTTAAGCCGTTAATTTTTATGATCAAGTCAACCGTCATGTGTTACTTTATAAATCACCTAATTTGATTCTGTTTGACTATTTTGTTTAGGGAATCGCCCAGATGAGTCTCATCTCCACCCCACAAAAAAAAAACCAAAAAAAAAAAAAAGGCAAAAACAGTCGCATAGAACCAATGACTCGTTGGATGCTGCTGTCATCAGCGTGATGACAACCACTGATCCAGATATAAAATCGACTCAAAAGCCGCATCAAGTCCGTCATCGAAGGTGAAAGTGGTTTTATACTCCCGTTCAACATGTAGTCGAATACACTTGAGAAAAAAATTGATTTTTTTGATTGAATACCATTGTTTTTCTTTATGTTTAAATATATCCACCATTATCGGGCGTTTTCTTTTGGAGCTAGTGCTCTAAACTCGTAGAATGTTATTATTTTGTAGTGAGTTTGTAGCGACGGTGTTACCATTGTTGTTGTGAACGTCGAACGACGAACGTCGGGGCTATCATTATTGTAGTGATTGTGGTACCAATATTTAACTTTGGCTAGGAAAGGTGGGATTAAGGACAATGCGTGGTAGCAATGTAATTTATATTTGACGTAAATAGCACATAGTATAAAATACAAAACTGAACGGAATGATTTCAAAACATAACAATTGAATTTATTAATATTTGATATACATGCATGCGAACTAAAAAGCTAGGACAGAGTCGTGTCCCTTTGATTAGGTATTAGTTGTACCTGAGTTCATATTTAAAGGAAGTAATAATAAACTGTAAATTAGAAGAATAAAGTTTGTAACTGTGAGTTGTAAAGTTGGTAAAAGTTCAGAAGAGATTTCAGAGTTCGTACTTGCGTGAATGTTGGTAATGGTCTTTAACGTCTGACCGCAATGGTTAAGACGGGAGTTCTTGAAGATTACATCTTGGCACTTGGTAGCAAGGAATGAGACGTGAGAGAGAGAGAGAGAGAGAGAAAGAGAGAGGGAGAGAGAGAGAGAGATATGAATGAAAAGAAAAACTACTCCAGGGAGTTTACACGAGTTGGGTTTATATAATGGTCGTGTACCACGTGGGAGGCTCCCAGCATATGAGCGGGAAAACAGATTGGTCGCGTGCAGGCGGTGTGATTGGTCGGAACTGACCAATCAGCAAGCTAGATTGAAGGTGATTGACCAATGAATACTTGTTATATATTTGTAAGATTGTGACGGTGAAAATTATAACAGGAATTGTGCATTTCCTAGCAGGGGTTAACTAGCTTGTTGTGGAAGAGTCCACAAGATCGTTAAGCATAAAGTACACTAGAGTGTGACCTTGTACGTGACATAGCTTAGAAGATACCACAATGCATTTATCTCCCCATATTTGCCGTTTGGGAAGCTGAAGTGAAGAGGAAGAAATTAATGAAAATTATTAAATTAAATTTCTAAATTATTATTTACAATAATAAATTGTCTGTAACATTTAACATCAAGAAACAATGTATACAAAAACGTGTTTAATTTTTTGCCAATTTATACTCTCTCGGCAATTTCCTTTCTTTTTAAAGATATTTCTAGAATTTTAATAAAACCAAATCATTTCTTTCTTGTGAAATGACAACAAAAAACTTTAAACACCCGTTATGTATTTTTAATTGGTATCACTCCAAGTAAGGCAGTAAAGCCACTAAGACACAAGAGGTTACTGGGTATGAAACAATTAGAAAGCATACAACATTATAAACGTGCGAGAACAATAGAGGAATAATCAGGAAGAGAGAAGATAACGATTGACATGGCATTTAAATTTTTGAAGATCAAAATTGGCTGGAAAGTATGGAACCAGAAGAGAGTTCAACAAGCGAGAAATGCTAGAAAAATAAATGCTGACATAAAACTTACGTTTACATCTGCAAATTAATGAAACTCGTTACACAGCAACACACAATTTCCATACAAAGTCATTATTTCTTCTGATAATGCACAAATGCATATGTCACTTTTCGATGCGTGACAAAAATGCGAGGAAATATTTAAAAAAAATAATTTTAAGGACCGGTCAGAAGAATAGAGAAGAAAATTACATTTATTATTATTTTTTTTATTATTTTCATTAAACCACAATTAATTCTGATCACTCTTCTCGCCATTTTTGTTTTGTCTTTTTATTTGGATTGGTCTTCATTACAATTTTCTCATTTTAATCACTCAACAAAGATATGATATTCAATGAATTACTAGAGCGGATATCTTCATTATTGGAGATTCGATAACTATCTGACAGAAAGTACGTTATCTTGCCTTTCTGTCATTTAACGTTCTACAATGAAGAACTGACATTAAGACATAAACTATGAGAACGAGCATCTTCAATGTTTTTTTCTCGGATTTTCCATCAAAATCAAAAAAGAAAACTACACTGTCAAAATGGTAACCTTGAAAGAAGGAAGAGGAATAAAAAAAAATCAAAGAGATAATTTGATTGAATTTGAATGAAATTGAACTTGTTTTTTACCTGTTGATTTTTGATTTTAAACCCACGAACAATGCAGCTCTAATGGTTCCAGAGACACGAACATTGTCATAACTAAAATGATGTCCGTGTTAGTAGTGGGCAGATTAACGATAGGCGAGGCAGTTTATATTTCTACTCAAAGTTTATAACGAGCATCTGCGATCACCTTTATTAGATTTCATACGAGATACTGCAGCACGACAATATCATTACAAACATGACAGTCAATTTTAGACTAGTAATTTGTGACAACTTTTAACGGGTTAATATTGCTATTAATTCAACTAAGTAAGATACAAGGTCAAGAAAAATAAGAGTTGGAAATAAATTATTGCGGTAAAAGAACCTAACATGAGTTAGGCTTTATTTTACCAGCTTATGAGAAAAAAAGCAATCGAAAACTTAGCAGTGACAGTGTTTCAAATGTTAGCCAATTCACTCGTTGTAGCAGAACCAGGCAGACAAGTAATAGAAATGCATTGCTAAGGATTTTTCATAGGAATGAATTTTATATAATCTTACCAAACAAATGCATTGTAAAGAAGTTTACTATAAGAATTCATTGTAAGTAATTTTACCATACAAATACATTGCAAAGATCTAGACTCCTATGTAGATGTCACGCATGGCGTCGAAGTCGTTCGCAAATATCTCATCTATGAGCTATATACAACCGTTTTCTTGTGTCAATGATTAAGTATGGCTTCAAGAAGTCAATCCTATGCCATACTAGCTTTAAAAATGATTTCCTAAATAACAAAAAAAACATCATCACTTGAAAAATTTCAATAGTAACAAAAATTGAAACATATATCTCGGTGAGAAAATAATAACATAATCAAGGTGTTGACATTTCACACTACCGTAAACAGAAGGATAGGAAGGAAACCGCTGTCTTTATTAAAATGTGCGGTAACGATGGACCTGAAAAACCAATGCAACTGAGAAAAAAATGCTTTAAGAAAAATATTTGATAAATTACAACTGACAGAAATACTAACTCTCCGACCAATGAATGATGAAAGTTTCCTTGCAAGAAAACAACAGATCTCATACTTTCCATCACCATACGAGTCCGTTGCAAATTATTCTACTTGGGAAATACAATGCCAATGATTTTACTAGAGGAATGAACTTTCATATTTAATCTACGCGACCTGAAAAAAAGGCCAAAACATACACTGGCCAAACCGCATCTAAGATGCAGATGTTAGTCCGAATGTAAATTTTATAAATACATTATCCATAGTATCACCCATGGATTACAATAATATATTATTACATGTAAAAATATGGAGAAATATTTTGTGCTAGCAGGATATATTTTAGTGTAACCCACCTGAGGCTATAAACAAGCTTAAATTAACTTTATTCTTATAAAACAGACTAGTCTAGAATAGCCCTCGGGTACAGTTTGGAGTATGGGTATAGTCTGGGGTGTCACATTGGCACTGGCATTAAATCTTTTGTCTTTAAAATCGGAGTTCTTTTTATTTTCTAAGCTTAACCTGTACTGATGCATATGCAATTTGTTGGCGTATATATTCAAAATGGATTATTAAACTAAACACGACACATCGGAGAATCACGCGACCAAATAACGAAACGTCACCAGCCACTTGGTTACATAATGCATATAGGCTGCCGGATTAAGTCGATATTTTAAAATAAAACGATATAGGTAACATTTTTTGGGTATATTTATATGAACAGTATGCGAGATGACTTTTAATTTGTATCTAAAATAACATGTTTTAGAGGTGTCAGTTTTTATTATGCAAACGATGTGTAACATAAACTTGTATATCAAATCACAAATATATAGCCAAATATATATCCAAGGTCGTTGAAAATTAATTTATATTCTTTAACTAAATCGTACCAATACGAATGCAGAAGTCTCAATATTACGAATTTAGAATTCAACATAGTCTCTTTCCTCGCCCTTGTTGCATTCTATCTTTGGATGTGGGCAGGGCCACCGCCCCGTAGAAGCTTTATGACTGCTTTCTCAGTAATGTGCGTGTTTTATCATTTATGTCATCCTTTTCAGAAAAGCGCTGTTCTCTGAGTGCCAAATGAAAGTCTGAGAATGCAAGATTAAATATCTAGGGCGGACAAGGGAAAGTTGTTCAGCCACGCACTGCGATTGCATGTCACATCCTTAAGCCGTTGTGAAGCCTTGCATTGTCGTGTAGCAAATGTACATTAGACTTCTTCAAATTTGACCTTGAAGAAGATTTTAAGTTTGTTCAATGTACTCACGTCGTTGTCATAATTATATTTGGTACTATGTTGCTTAAACCCTAACAATATGAATTATATCTGATCCTTAAACACAGAGCAGCTATTTCCTTCGAAAAGCTGCTTTGTTGTACCGACTCCCAAGAGGATGCTTTTCCGACCCTTACACCTTCAAGTTTAAGGTTAACCATTAACTTTCCCGCATATAACTGCGCCTTTTACTCCTTAATCTTATCGGACACACAGTAACCCTCTACACTGCGTTGGTCTTGGATCATCCACTGATTTGTATTAACTCATAGAAAGGAACTCCAACCCCTAACCTCTTTAAGTCTCGTGCTTAGAAATTTGATGTCCGTTTTTCACATCTCCAGAAGGTTTCGGACAATCCACCCTGCACGTTCACTGAGTCAGTCAGCGTTCTAGGAACCGAATTTACACAAACATTTAAGTAGTCAAGAGACCGCAGAAAACTGCAGGTTCTACTATGGGTCACCTGAAGGATTTCTTCTTTCTTTCCATATTTCACTGAACTCTAATAACCCAATCCCCTTATTGTGCTTATATTTAAATAATTCAAAATAAGAGGTAATCAGAAAATGTAAGATGACGTGAGTACGGTGGGTGAATTAGGTTATCTCAACTAGTCTCTACCAAAATTTTATATTGATGAAAGTGTACACCCTTTCGATTTGTCTATTCTGAACGGTTTTCATCCAATGCTATCTTTCATCCGTACAATTGGAAACAATATTTTGATTCAACGTCGGATTTTTTTTTGGCGAAAAGGGCTCATAGAGAACAATGCTTTTCTAATGTCTATACTCAGCGACATACAGCATCAAATTCTTCGGATGCAAACAAAGAGCGGTTAACGGTGGCTCATTACTTCATAGACCTCTTTTGCTTCACATTTTTGTAAACAAGTCATTTTTCATCGTCTTCAAAATGCATCGTTTTTTTTTTATTTGAGCAGAAATGCGTAGATGGGGGTGCAATCTATTAAATTTTCTCCAGTTAAATTGTGAGGCAAACAAATACGTATCCAAGTGTTTTCAAATGTATTTATCATCGCTCATATATGAAGTACAAATACGTATCCAAGTGTTTTCAAATGTATTTATCATCGCTCATATGCCATATATGAAGTATCTCTGCGATGTCCAGTGTTACGGGACCTGGATTATGCTCAGTCGTCCTTTTAGTTCATTTATATTTCTGAGATGAGGTATTATGTACTATTGTCCTCATCTTTCGTTTCGTTTCGGCCGTTGTACGCACCGGCCTTCTTCAGGTGGTTGGAATTTCGAACTGAACCCTTTATTTCGCTCATCAGTTAATTCCTCCTAATTTCCCTCTGAAAGTTCTCCACTGCCTTTGGGTCCGGTCACTGGATCTAACCAACGTCTTTATCCACTGTGCCATGTGTCCTTGAGTACATCTGGATATGAATTTCTGGGTATTATAAACCTAATGTCTTCAGCAACCATTTTTACCAGTGCTCATATTGCAATTTTGCATTTAACATTTCATGTTTTCACCAGAGCTCATATTGCAACTTTGTTGTTATCATTGCTTTTCTCTGGCACTCCTTATTACTGGTTCCCATATTGTATTTATTTCTATGCTTGGTCGGCTCAGGAGATTTTTGTGCCCTAGTATATGTGCTGATTCCTTAAGTTTACGAATTTTCCAATGGTGTTCCTTGTCTATGATCTCAACCTGATCCCACAGAGGGCGGTGATCTCCCGTTTTTCTCCATATGTGGTCAGCCACGACTGATTTTTCCACTTCCCCTCGTGTTACAGCTTTCTGGTGTCCTTGAAGCCTTACCTTGAGGGGGCGGCCTGTCTCTCCTTTATATTTCTTGAGGGAAAGTTGAGAAAATGAATTTGTCATTCTGTCGTTCTATTTTTCCATTTAAAATGCACAATATAACAATGAATCATATAAAAAGAGATGTTGAAATGTCACATTTCAATATATATATATATATATATATATATATATATATATATATATATATATATATATATATATAAATTTCACTTACGTATGTAACGAAAGGACGTATACAGACAACTAGTGAAAAAACACTACAGTCATTTGTCCTGATGCAGTATTTATTTACAATATGAACAGCCTTCGAATTATATAATAATACCTCACTGTACTAAGTAAATGTCAAAGTGAAATTCACACTTACTAATATAAGTATATTCTGAAATTTGTAACAACATCAATTGTCTCTTTACACTTGTAGAGTAATTGGACATGGTTAAGTGCAATTGAAAAAATGCACAGCAAACAGAATCGACAAACTTTGCAAGGAACACTAACAAAAGGAAGAAAAGAACAATGCAAAACTAATACTAAGCAAACAATATATACAACACAAACATAATATGACAAAAAATATCCTCTCGTTCTGACTTCAAGACGAGAAAGCACAAAATATGGCGGATGAGACCAAGACTTGGTCTAACTTTTTAGCTAGGAAGAAATCCCAGAATGCATCTGTATGTTTTGTCTATAAATTTGGGGAGGTGGACGTTTTTGCAGTCATGCCTATACCAGTTAGAGCCAACAAAACTAGTTATATTCGGAATATCACTGTTGCTTTTTATCACAACGTGTCGACCGTTGTGCCTTTCGGTCTTCATCGGGTGTATATCGATCTAGGTGACTTACAGAGAGTAGACAGTTCTTGTTTCACTGCCTATGTCTAGGGATACCTCGTCTATTTCTTTCAGAAATCCAGACAGGAATAATCAATTGATTAATACAAATATTATTACGAAAACATTGATTTGGATAATAAAATATGGCGTAGTGCATGAAATCAATTAGAAAACCATTGCATTTAGACCCTTTTCCCTGTCGAAGTTTTCGTACGATTTGAAATACAGACTTGTTCTATATACAATCTTTCTTTCACCATCCTGCGCCCGAGGGCTGGTATCCACCATAGAGCAGCGACTTGCGTTGTCCCTGTTATATACTAGTATCCTTAATAATATAATATTAGAATAAATTTAACTATTTTAAATGACTACAATATAATTGTATTATATTTTGCCACATTAACGGTAAGTCTGTTTATTTTACAATTAGCTTAATCGTATATTTATATCTACAAAAACTGTCCTGGTTACGACGATAGACTACATCCGGCAGCACGATCAAGAGGTTTTGAGGGGCGTGGTTCCACCTCTTAATTGCTATTGTTCCCAAGTCCACCCTGACCCGAGGTGGTAGCACCTGTCCTAGCTATCGGCAAATAGTTAACCCCAAAACAAGGGTCATAATACTACGAAAATATAGAAATACATTTTTATAGTAAAAATGCAAGCAATACATTTTCATAGTAAATGTATTTCTAGCAATACATTTTTGTAACCAAAAATTACAAGCAAAATATTTGTCAAAGCAATTACTAATGCTCCCAAGAACATTAAATTTTGGCATTAAATGACCCATAAGGAATTGCTATGCCGCTAAGTAAGCATATCTACCAAAGATTCACTAATGGTGTCATTTTTCCGTGGCTATCTAACCAATAATAAAGGCAGGTAGATACGTTTATTGATTAACCTACGTATACAGCTTATGTTTGTGTTCGGTCACGTTTTCACTTTTCAAGATGGTATTTCGGTTCGAACCAGGCTTTCAACGTCTATTCTGGATCGACAAAGTAAAACGTCTGACCTTTGGCTTCAATTACCGATCTTACCATTCCTGGATTTTTCTTTCACTCTCTGTGGAAATGGTGAGGAAGTTTGACCACGAAGTGAGGTAATTATCGTACACAGACTTGCCGAAACGATGCGTAGCAAATTATTCAACTCTGCAGGGCAAAAAGGTCAGCCAACCAAAATGGACTGAATCTTAAAAATCGAAAGTTGTATTCAGTTCATTCCTTAGCCAGGAGTATTGTAAAGCCGCATTGATCAATTCACATCTGTCCATGGCATTCTGTCGAATGGACCATTTTTTTTAATACTGTCTTGTCTGCGACCGGTTTCAAAGCTCACATTATACGCTGTATGCGACCCTTGAAGCTATGGAATAAGTGAATCCTTTAAGATTGAGACCTTTCTCAGCGTTAGCGTCCATGTATTGGAACGCATCCTGAACAATTTAACAGCGACATATTTCGATATGTGTCTTTAATATGTTGGCCGGTTTTTCTGCTTCTACTGATCTAGCCTCAACGCTTGAAATGAACAGTGACGGGACTGAAGTGGTCATTAAGGAAATCAGATTCTACGAAACGGTGACATCGTCTCAAATTAATTTCAATAATTCTGTTAGTGTGAGGATAAGCTGCTGAAACGTTTCTATTCACTCCTTTACTTGTACAGGCGGGCCGTGTGAGATAGAGTGGTGTTTGATTAGGTGAAGAACTCCAGCTGAAATGTTCATCAGAGATAGTGGATAAAGTCGTGATAGCAGTTAATCTTTTGTTTCACCGGCTCATCATGGTGTGACATCGGGTGGGATTATCCTTCCGAGAAGGATGATGAACTGCAAAGTATCGGAATTCGTCAATATTAATTGCTGTTAGATTTCCACAGCTGGTTGCGCATCCAACATGTCAATATGAGCAGATTCTGGGTGTGGGCTTCAGATGAGGAGTGGTGCCTTAAAATAGTTGCCTAATTCTAGTGTGAATGTTGTCAAAGTGATAGTTTTCTATTTTTATCTGATATTCGGTTGTTGGTGAGAAAGTTATTGTAAAAAGTGTTAATACGACTGGGAGCGTTTGCTGAACTCGACTTGAAGAATTGTGATTACAGCTCCTTGTCATGGTTGAAATTTTTCAATAGTGATGAAGCATCCCTCAGCACTATAGCGTTTGGGGATGCGCTCTGGATCGGCAAAAAAGTATTTCAAGGAAGAACTTGTACTGACATCAAAACGTGTTCATTGCGATGATATCGAGGAATCTATTGAGCTCGCCATCTTTCACTGTATGGACGCCTACTCGCTGTTTAAGCCGGTGGAAGTTTACCTGATTCAGGTGAAATTTCTTATTTTTTACCTATCTTTGAAGCAGTGCATGTTGGTTGCTTGAAAATAAGAAACACTATACATTTTTGTGTTTCCTCAGTGCAGCACAAATGGTGATATTGTTGATGCGAATGAATAACGATGATCTGCATCATCTTATCCCTTCGCATCAGCTTATATTTAATACAACAGTAGAGAAAATAACTATTTTCGTCGGATTTTAGCGAAAGGTAGGTGACTGAATCGCAACTGTGTCGTATGTGAGAGAAAACATTGAGGCTGATTTGAGAATGAGTTAAATTAGAACTGTATTATTTTTTTTATTTGTTAAGCACGTTTAACTTAGCTAAGGAAGACGTGCTTGTAGTATGTGTCTCACTCCAGATTGTGTCAGAATAGACATGCACTCACTGTCAAACCGGACCATGAAAGCAGTCAGGAGAAGGACTGTCCTGAGGTATCTCCTTAGCAGCCAAGTACAGAGCAAAGGATCAACCCAGATGCACCTAGGTGGCAACCCATAAGAAATAGATATATAAACAATCACCCCAGTAATTAGAAGAGCGGAGTCTCTTAGTTTGCACATACGAGAATGTAAGAAGCATGTTTTAGTTGAGGAGGGGGGGTCGAGGTTCGCACACGGCTGTAAAGTGTAATCCTAAACAATAAAGTGTAATCCTAAACAGGAGAGATTAATCTTATAAAGACAGAAAAACTTTTTTTTTTTTTTTTTTTTTTACCAACGTGTTTCATCTTTTGATGTACGTTTATCAAAGGTAATGTAAGGTTTTATTTTGCAACATGGAAATAAAAGTTATCCTGAACGACCATGTTGCACCAATGCAGGTGTCCCCCACCCCCGGGGGTCTATCCTTGCTTTTTAATTGTCATTAACGACCTCCCATCAGCTCTCAACTTGTTATTTATACTCTGATGACACAACCATTTACTCCTGTCTCGGTAGTGTCTGATCAGTCCGATTAAGTCAAATTGGCGGCTCTTGTCAAAAACGACCTTCAGTCTGTTGTAAACTGGGACAGAGAATGGCTGCTTAATTTTAGCGCCTTCAAAAGAAAACTTCTCCCTTTGAGAGAGCCATTTCTGCATTCCATCAGCGTGGCTAGTGCAGACCTCCAAGAGGGATACGTGTTACGCCTTCTCGAGCTAACATTCACTCCTGACATGAAAGTTGAAAGACTAGGTCAGCTGCTAAGAAAATTGGTTCATTATATCGTACTAGATAATATGTTTCTCTCTAGATTTCTATATATCTATAAATTGACCATTTGTTCATCTTTTGAATATTGCTGCCATATATGGTCCGGTGTTCCTGCTATATATTTGGAGATACTTAATCCAAAGAATAATCAGCAATATTATTGGTCCTGTATCTTTTATTTATAGTTTTACGACTTTCATGGTAATTGTTCGGATGAGCTCTTTGATAGATTTTATGAAGTACTAGATTAGCAACAACTTTATGAAGTACTAGATTAGCAACAAAGTCTAATTAATTTGCAATTGAATTGGCAAGATGTAACCTTAATTTCTATAATAACAGTTTCTTTTCACGCATGTCTCGCTTATGGAAATTGTTACGGTTTTTGGGGTATAATATGTATGACTAGTGAGCGATTCAGAATGACTTATTTCCCTTTATAGTCAACCAATAGAAGGTTGACCAATCAGGAGCCGCACAACACTGTATTCGTTGTGTATAAAGGCGGCCATCTTGTTTCCTCTACCGGAAGGACCAAAGGCGACCAGGAGAAGGATGAACTACACTCTGCTGTGATATCCACTGCGAACCTAAAGTACGCTTTCCTACTGTCTCCGAAATATTCACTGCCAACCTCTGGATTCTATACTCGAGGACGACCGTCATGAAAATGTCTAACAGAAATCACTTCCGTCTCCATGCTTGCCATTTAAGTTTAATCTTCAAAAATTTAAATGCAGTGTCAATTGTTAGCTACTATCTTTCTGATCTTTCTTTTTTTGTTCTCTCTCCTTAGTAATGTCTCTGTTTTCTAATTCATTCACACTCAGTAACCCTCTTGTGTCTTAGTGGATTTACTGCTTTGCTTGGAGTAAATCCGATTAAAAAACAAAAAACAAAGCAAAACAACTTCTTTTTCATAAATCTGTATGTTTCTATAAATATTTTCATGGTAATTATTCAGACGAGCTATGGTACCTAGACTTTATGTATTTATTATACTAGAACATACCGATTCTATTGTAAATAGACTCTCCCACATATAATAAGTAGTAGTATCAGTCGCCAGGGGGCTCAGTGAGTTGGTCTGAGTTCAGTCTGAAGTCGGACGACCGGCTGACCGGTAGAATTCTCTGCCTTCGGACGGGGAGGAACCCGAACGAGGCTACGCCGAAGGGCGGAGTCTCTTTCGGGGAGGTAAACCGACCCTGATCCCGTTTATACGGGTTCAAAGGGCATATTTTTGGCCGAGCCCACGGGCTCGGAGATCCTACGTTAAACCGGCCTTGTGCGACATGATGTGTTCGTGGTGGGGGTGACTAAATACCGCTCAGTGAGTTGGTGAGTCAGTCGATGTCGGATACATTAAAGTATCAACCACTACAAC
Source organism: Acanthosepion pharaonis (assembly GCA_903632075.3). Taxonomy (NCBI): domain Eukaryota; kingdom Metazoa; phylum Mollusca; class Cephalopoda; order Sepiida; family Sepiidae; genus Acanthosepion; species Acanthosepion pharaonis. The sequence continues at coordinate 1,432,075 of CAHIKZ030002401.1, forward strand.
TAGATTGCTGCGTCATTCACTATTATTTCAAGTTCCTAACGTTTTGTACGTCGAACCCTTTTAGGACCGACTTAGTGAAATACAAGCCTCCACTGTGAAAACTACTCTACAACAGTATTTAAGCAGAGTACTAGACTGGCAACGAGGTCTCCCCAATTTAGTTGGTTAGATGTAAGTGTAGGTTCTTTGCTAACAGTTTCCTTTCTTGCACTTCTCACACGTGGAACAACTTTCTGGCTCCATGTTTTCCAGTAAACTTTAATGTTGCAAAAATTCAATCATAATGCTCTTCTTTTTTTTTTCTCGCCCATTAATAATGTTTCTGTTTTCTAATTCATTCACACTTAGTAATCCCATTGTGTCTTAGTGGCTTTACTGCTTAGCTTGGGGTAGATCCATTTTTATTTTAAAAAAATGGAAAAATAATATTTATAAACAGAACTAAAATGGAGGAAAAATATTTAAGTATTATGTCTATATGAGTGAACATCGTTTACATAAGCAATGGTTGTTTTTCTTTTTTTTCTTTTCCCCATTTTCCTTTCTCTCTTTCCTATTATATGAGAAAAGTAAAGCTGTTAACTGTGTGGGAACAATTCACGGTCATTTCTTTTTTTTAATCAATATCTTCCCACATGATTAAATTACATTTATTGTATGTAAGATTTTCTGGCCAGTGAGCATACTAACGCGCTTTTATAAGTATATTTCAATTTAGTGATCGAAGGAAACATTTCTATATTGAATCAATATTTAAAGCGAACGAAAAAAAACTCGTATTCAAGTTATTAACCCTTTGATCCCTGCTTTCCTGAACAATTTTAACCCGTCTGCCTGAGCTTCTGAGTCAAAATTCGCAAATAATTGGTATGTAATGTTTTACGGTAGATATAGACATAGTTACAAGTGTTTACCAAACTTGCAGCCGGTGCCTGGTCATTAAGTCATTTTTTTATTCGTTATTTTTCTCTACCACCGGTAAAGCAGTGATAAGGGCTAAAAGGGTAAAGGCCATTTTGAAATTACATTGTAAAACTTTTCGGTTTGGTTTGGTTTGGTTTGGTTCGGTTTTACCGCATATCTACCGCACTGGATTATTGGATGCCGACAAGTTTGTTTTTTTTTATTGCTGGTTTGGTTTGGTTTGTTTTACGGCATATCAACCTCAATGGCTTATTTAATGCCGACAAGTTTTTATTGCTGGTTTGGTTTGTTTTGTTTTACGGCATATCAACCTCAATGGCTTATTTAATGTCGACAAGATTTTTATTGCTGGTTTGGTTTGTTTTGTTTTACGGCATATCAACCTCAATGGCTTATTTAATGCCGACAAGATTTTTATTGCTGGTTTGGTTTGTTTTGTTTTACAGCATATCAACCTCAATGGCTTATTTAATGCCGACAAGATTTTTATTGCTGGTTAGGTTTGTTTTGTTTTACGGCATAACTACCTCAATGGCTTATTTAATGCCGACAAGATTTTTATTGCTGGTTTGGTTTGTTTTGTTTTACAGCATATCAGCCTCAATGGCTTATTTAATGCCGAGAAGATTTTTATTGCTGGTTAGGTTTGTTTTGTTTTACGGCATAACTACCTCAAATGCTTATTTAATGCCGACAAGATTTTTATTGCTGGTTTGGTTTGTTTTATTTTACGACATATCAACCTCAATGGCTTATTTAATGCCGACAAGATTTTTATTGCTGGTTTGGTTTGTTTTGTTTTACGGCATATCAACCTCAATGGCTTATTTAATGCCGACAAGGTTTTTATTGCTGGTTTGGTTTGTTTTGTTTTACGGCATATCAACCTCAATGGCTTATTTAATGCCGACAAGATTTTAATTGCTGGTTTGTTTTTTTTTGTTTTACGGCATATCAACCTCAATGGCTTATTTAATGCCGACAAGATTTTTATTGCTGGTTTGGTTTGTTTTGTTTTACGGCATATCAACCTCAATGGCTTATTTAATGCCGACAAGATTTTTATTGCTGGTTTGGTTTGTTTTGTTTTACGGCATACCAACCTCAATGGCTTATTTAATGCCGACAAGATTTTCATTGTTGGTTTGGATTTGTTTGCTTTGTTTGAATGCCGACAAAATTTTTATTGGTCGTAATATGTTTTTCCAGAAATGTATTCATGGTAATATGTTTTTCTTCAAAAATCTATGTCTGGGAATATTTTTTCTTCAAAAAATATATAGCTGATAATATATTTTAAAAAAATATATAGCTGTTTGTATTGCTAGTAATTTGTTTTGAAGTATTGCTGATAATAATTTTTCCTTCAAAAGATTATTGCTGGTAATAACTTTTTCAAATATTTCTGGTATTAAAACCTATTTTTACACTTTCATAACATTTTGGCCCAAGTGTGGGTATTAACTATTTGCCCATAGCTTGGACCCTAACAGGTGTTACCACCCCGAGTCAGGGTGGACCTGGGAACACCAGCAATTAAGAAGTGTTTCCACGCTCCTCAAAACCTCCTGATCAGAGGCCTTCCTGTTGGACGTAGTTTATCGTCATACCCAGGACGGAAAACGATTCGGTACATACTGTCTGCAACACACCTCCGGTCAAAAACATTCTTTGTTTGGTTCTTTTAAATCAATGCAATTATGAAATAAATGTACTATCACAAAATAATTTGTGATATATACTAAATAATCAGAGAGAGATCAAATGTTAAGTGATGGAATTTTTTTTTTTTACCCACCTTTGAACCGGTGACTGGGCTTTAAGTCATTTTTCTCTACTATTGTTCAACCGGTGGCTGGCCATTTTTCTCTACCACCGATAAAGCGATCGTCAGGGCTCAAAGGGACGTAGGAAAGTGCGAAGAAAGGACTAACTAAAATGTAAGAAGACAGAATATATAGTCGTCAGCAAGGGAAACAACTTACGGTGTGGATTACAAATT
>CAHIKZ030002401.1:1440000-1455000 GCA_903632075.3 Acanthosepion pharaonis
GCCAAGTTAACGATACCCTAGAGAAAGGCATGAATCTATCTCTTTCCCTACCGGCTTGAGCAGCAGGATAGACTACGTGCTATAACCTTGGTTGGCAACCAGTCTAATATTAGGTTGGTGCTAAAATAATGTCTTTTTTTGACGTTAAGTTGAACGTCAAAAAACGACATTATTTTTGGACCAACCTAATAATAATAGCAGGTCACTCGTATTCGAGGATACCAGTCTATTAGGGCGGCTAAACCAATCCATATTGCAGACTGTTTGGTGGTGGCTGGCTCCTTGTATCCGAGTATACCTATCTACTAGTAAAATGGCCAATCCTTGCCGCAGACGCCTGCTCAGGCGCATTTTTGCAAAAGCCAACCTGTGGCTTATACTGCAGCTATGCTGAGTAGACCTTAAAGTTTCTAGGAGAGGGCGTATTATATAGCGTGATCAACAGTCGGAACAATGACAGCACACCCAAACCCTCGGTCACGATGACTTGGGACTTTGTGCAAGCACAGTTATCGATGGCCCCAAGAGTTCAGTCTCCCCAATTTCAATCACAAGGCTTGGGTCAACCCGTGGTAAGGCAACCAGTCTATCGCAGAAAGAAATAAGAAGCTTCTGCGCTAAAATCTTCAGCCTCATCAAACACGAATCGAAAGAGACATGATCGCTTAAGCGTGTATCACGTATGGCATTTAATTGTCTAAATGAAGTCTAACACATATTTTTTGGTTTAGTATTTTCTACAAAGATGTCACAAATAAGTACACAAGTTTAAATATCTAGGAATTATTTATAATAAAATAGATAAAGAAAAATATGACACAAATCGCATTGGAATAGCAAAATGATGCCTTCCAAAATCTAAGAAAAGTATTCAGAAACAGGAAAACAATAAACGGATATATAATACGAATCCTCTCATATGGCAGTGGATGATGGACAATTTTCTCGCCGATAAAATCAAGACAAAGACATGTGGTTCTACAGAAGGATGCTGAGAATATTGAGAATGGATTATGTGAGTAACGAGCAAGTTTTAAGGAAAATGAAAATAAAAAGGACACTTATAAATTCATAAAAAAGTCAGCTGAAATTTATAAGACACATAGCGAGGAAGGTTTACAAAGTTCGACGCTTACAAGACAGTGCTGGCAAGAGCGACAAAGAAAAACAGCGAAGGCTCTACCTAGAAAACTTGGATGGCAAGGCAGGGATTGGAAGTTACAGTAAAAAAAAAAAAAAAGATGTGCGAAGGTTAAGAAGACGTGGAGAGTCATGATCGCTTGTATACAAAAAGGTCACGCCACATAGAAAAGGTTTTCTATAAAAAGTACAGTTGAAATTCATAGGGCTACATAGCAAGATTTGAATAAATCAACATTCGCAGGATATTGATGGTAAGACCGACAAAGAAAAACACTGAAAAGCCTACCTAACAACCTTGGTTGGAAAGGCAGGGAATGGAATTTATAGTAAAAAAAAGAACAAGCATTGTTAAGATCTACGAACTTTAAGAAGTCGTGGAGAGCCATGATCGTTTACATACTGGTAGGTCAAGGCAAATAGAAGACGATTTTCTACAAAAATGAAAAATTGTATTAACTCATTACTCATTGTGGGTAACCTGAACGGGGAAAATAATATGACTTTGTTTAGACCCTCGAGATTTCAAAAAGCAATTAAACAGAAGCATTATAGACTTTCTATTGCTGAAGAAATGTTCGTTTTAATGCGTAGTACTAAATATTGTGCCAAACTGGTGGCATCTAAACAGTTCTAGTAAATCTCACTTGACGATGAAAGCTCGTACATCTATATCTTCAATTCCCCACTTGGAAGACATCTCGCTTTACTTGACGACCTTACTGCGAGCAAACTGCCAGCAAAGCATTCGAAATTGAAGTAGCACGATTTATTAAAGGTATTGAACGAAACACGTATTCCCAAGTCGATATCCTGATCTCGTACCCTAGAACGACATCTCGCGATATTAAACTTCTGATCGATTAATTACGAGAACATGGACTCAAGCATAATAGATCCAAGTGTATTTTATTGCATCTGTAGCTATTGCCAATATGTCAGAGTCTGAATGCAAGGTGAACCTATGGTGATATTTTAAAATGATGAACTACTTGTGAAATCTTTACAGAATTATTTTGAGTTTATAGTACCCTTTCGTTTACTTTCCCAAAGGGGCAATGTATGGTTCGTCGATAAGACTCAAATTGAAGCTTTAGCAAAGCTGAAAGTAATAATTATGAGCTCACCTGAATTGCAATTTTATGAGCCTAACTGGAATATGGAAGCAGAATGAAATAAGGAAACGACGCTGTGAAGAACATCGCGTGAGTAAATGGTTGTCAACTATTTATCGTGCACTACAACACCTGCTGAACAAAATTACCGTGAGAGAGAGCGAGAGAGAGAGAAAGCAAGATAGATAGATAGATAGATACAGAGAGAGAGAGAGAGAGAGAGAGAGAGAGAGAGAGAGAGAGAGAGAGAGAGAGAGAGAGATTGAGTGTTTCAGTTTTTGATTGCAAATATTTCATGAATTTCCCTAGGGTATTCGTTTTGAAATTGAGAAATGACTGAAACAGATTTCCAAAATGAAAAAAAAAAAATCAATCACTAAATTAAATATTTTAAAGACTTTATTAGCATTACAGTGGCGCACCAAAATGTCTTGCCAGCAAAAAAGCATATACATCGGTTGGGCTACGTACGTCGAGACAGTGTAATGGTGATCAAGCTTGGCTCGCTAGAACAATTACGTCTGAGTAGTGAGTTCGATCTTCACTGGGTACCCATTACTTTGGGCTTTGTGCCACATCTAATTTACGCTGGGAAAATCGCTATATCATCATCTATTGCGACCCATGATCCCACACTTCCTGAAGAGACAAGGCATGTATCCAAGAAAGTGACTCTTTGCAACTTCTCGGGCTAAAATTCTCGGCTGACATAAATTGAAAAGACTATATTGAATCAATTGCTAAGTCTGTTGCCAAGGGATTTGATTCACGGTGTTGTGTTAGACAATAGATCTCTTCGGAATCTATCTTACATATTTATAAGTCTACCAGACCATATGTGGCAACAATATTCTAATCTATGATTAGAATATTGCTCCCACATATGGTCTGGTGCTCCAGCTATATATTTGGAGATTATTGCTAAAATCCCAAAACTAATGAGCAATATTAATGGTCGTAATCTGGTTGTCTTGGCTCCAGTCACATTCCCAGCGCTGTAAAATTGCTTCCTTGAAACTTTTATATAAGTAAATTCATGGTAATTGTTCGCAGGAGCTCCTTCCTATGGTATATAGACTTTAAGAATTTTTGCGCAACAATAGATTAACAAGATCCCGACAGTTTACAGTTAAACTGGCTAGATGCAACCGTATGTTCTATGCTATCTTTTCTCACACTTCGTCTTTTTGCTTTCCAGCCAACTTTGATCTCCAAAAGTTTAAGTGCATTGTCAATCGTTATCTTCTGTCTTCTTAATTCCTGTCTTTTATTGTCCTCTCTCTTTATTAGTGTTTATTTTACTCATATTCCCTCTCACTCAATAAACCCTTGCATCTTTGGGGCTTTATTGCCTTGCATAGAGTGAAATCTCCCTCGTCTATTTTAGGTATCACACCTTTTAGCATTTAAGGACGTTTTTTTTTTTTTTTTTTGGTTAGATGTAACTGTAAAGACTATGTTAATAGTTTCTTTTCTCGCACTTCTCGCTTGTGGAACTCTCTTTCGGCTTCTTAATTCCTAACCAACTTTGATCTTCAAAAATTTAAATGTAATTCCAGTAGTTACCTAATGTTTTCCTTATTTTTCTATTGTTCTAGCTCCTCAACATTATTTTTGTTTTCTAATTCTCTCACGACACGTAGCCCCCCCCCTTGTGTCTTAGTGGCTTTACTACCTTATTTAGGGCGAATTCGATTAACGAAATGTATGTATGTGTCTAAAGATATATATATATATATATATATATATATATATATATATATATATATATATATATATATAAATAGGTTTGAAACAGTACAAAAAAAGCGTATTAAGGCATTAAAAACTAGAAATGTAGTATTGTAGGCCATGATAAGTTTAAAATAAAACACACACCAGTCGACCGGTTTCGTCCCCTCTCGTCAGAACTGTTAACGGGGAATTTAGATTATGAGGAAAAGAAAAAGTCTGTCATGGGTGACATGAATGAATGGACAGGGAAGAAAAAAAAAAAAAATTAAAAATTTAATGATCTGTTCGGATGACACCTTGAAACATGAAATCAGTTGTTTAACTGAGATCTTTGTGAACAATGGCTATCCGTTGAACATTGTTCAATCGGTTATTCGAGATGAGACCGCCAGGTTCAACAAAATCAAACCTGCTTCAGTAGGTAAATGTCCGGTCTATCTTCGTTTACCGTGGTTGGGTAAGATTAGTGAATCCTTCGCCAAGCGTATTTCATGTAGTTCACGTGAGTGTTATTTTGCAGCGAACGTTCGTGTTGTCTTTCAAACTAAGTCCATACTTTCATCTATGTGTAAAGATGTTCTACCCCCCACCATATTAACTCTGTTATTTACTATTTCAAATGTAGTTGTGGATGCGACTACATAGGTAGAACGACACAGCGGTTGGACGTGAGAATTAAACAACACGTACCTGCGATAATACTAAAAACAAAAATTTTCTTTGGGCGATACCATTCGTAACACGTATGGGTCTTCCATTGCGGATCATTTTATAAAGAATCCAACTTGTACGATGGATTTCAGTGTGAACTGGTTTTCCGTCTTGGCCAGTTCGCACTCACTTTTCCATCTTAAGGTGCTGGAGTCGCTTTACATCAGGTCTAGGCAACCTTCTCTTTGCAAACAAAGAGATTGTTTGCTTGGACTTGCTGTTCTGCGATTCTAGCAGCTTGGTTGGTATAATTTTAATTTTTTTCCTTCCCTGTCCATTCATTCATGTCACCCATGACAGACTTTTTCTTTTCCTCATAATCTAAATTCCCCGTTAACAGTTCTGACGAGAAGGGACGAAACCGGTCGACTGGTGTGCGTTTTATTTTAAACTTATCATGGCCTACAATACTACATTTCTAGTTTTTAATGCCTTAATATATATATATATATATATATATATATATATATATATATAGAGAGAGAGAGAGAGAGAGACAGACAGACAGAGAGAGAGAGACAGAGAGAGAAATATCAAAAAAGAATTTTCAAAATTATTCCTTTCATCAGAATCTTCTTTCTTGTAACATTCCAATTCAGGGCGTAGTCTATCATAGCTCCCCATGTCCTTCCTAGCTCTTTGTAAGTTTTAGCATTTGTGATATCTTTTAAAAACTGTTCTGAGAAATAAACACATCAGATAAATTATTCGCTGCTTTCCTTTTCCCATCTTCCCTTCAGAATGCCTTGTAAATGTCAAATTCTTCAAGGTCAAGATCTGGAAGCCATTTTGTTTTGGTTTTATTTTTCATAAACATCCCCGTTACTCACATGTTCGTTCTATGATATTCCCAGCATCCTTCTGTACAACCACATTCCTGTTGCATCAAGTTTCTTCGTCACCTATGAGGAGATTGTCCAGCATTCTCTGTCACATAGGAAAACTAATATAACTTAACAGTTCAATACTCTTTTCTTTGTATCGAACGAAATTTTTCTGTATCCTCTTATTTTGCTTAGCTTTTGAGAGGCATCTTTTGCTAACTCAATGCCGCTTCAGATTTCGGTGTCGCACTTCAAAGATGTTTTATGTTTTTTAACTGGTTTATTTTAGTTAACGGCTTTGGCTGTTCCGTTTCCTGACAACCATATATCCTGTATTTCTTTAAGTTTAATAGTGGAAGAAAAAATGTCATTCGTTCAAGACATTGTCACATAATTATTGCTAGAAAAATGGGTCATGGAGATCTAGAGTGTGGGATCATCTCAGTGCAAAGGTTCAATAATATCGTCTAGATTGTTGACAGAAGGTCTTTCATTCTGTACAACTGCAGATATCGGAAATAATGATTAGCGAAGTATCTAATGACTTGAAACTAGGAGCAGGTATTTACACTGAAACATTTACAGAGGACGCGAGCTGACGTTTTAACTCGATAAAAGCAACAAAAACGATCTGTAGTATGTGAATCACGTCATGAAGAATTTGATCTCAATAAGAAACCTTTATTCTAAAAGTTGATCTGTGATGACCCTAATATACACTGTGTTCACCGGGCTGTTATGCGAGAGCATAAAAAAGCCAAGTTCATCAGAAGGTTGACCTGGAAGGTAACTTCAAAGCCGCGAGGTGCAGAATCGGGCCTCAAAGTAGGAGCAAGAGATTAAGGCTGTTAAATGTATAATGTGCACACACTTGACAACAACAAAATGACAAGAAATTACATAAAACGTCTCTCCTGATAAAAAGCAAGATCTCACAAGAAGACCAACTTTCGAAGAAAGTTCTAAAAACCACACACCCTGACGTTGATATTAACTATGTCGACAATGTAGTAAACATTAATTTGATGTATGTACAATATAGTCTCGTATTCGTTACGGCGGTAATGTTACAGAAGGTAAAGATTGTAGAATATCAAATTTCAAAATGAAAGAAATGGCATCTTTTGTATAAATGTTTCCTTCTCTCTACATATTTTTATGCCGAATCACTGGACTGATAATGCATTTCGTGATACACGATATTGGAAACGTCTAAAGAAGTGAAAAGGCGAGTCTCTTGGCACCTGAAGTCTTGATTGTATCTGGTTTTATTGGCAGGGTTTGTGGGCTAACCGAACTTGAAATCGCGTCAGATTTATTGACGTACATTACTGACATCTGTTGTTATAGTGAAGGGTGTTAGACATACGGATCTCGTTGCGAAACCAGAACACCGTCTTTGATTTTATTTTACTTTACTAGAATTACCGACGCTTTTGAACTAAAACAATCCATCTGACTGCTTGGCTAACCTCTATCACAAATACCAAATAACGAAAAAACTAAACAAAACATTATTTAAAGAAAGAAGCCAACGCCTGCAATTCCTTTAAGCGCGAAACGGAGTGTACATTCTGTTATAGAACAATATACAGCTAATAAAAAAAAGCCACCTGTTGTCTCGGAGAACATGAAAGACAAGACTTTAGGTGAAACTGAAGGATATAGTCTTTGAGTTTGCCAATATTCAGCAGCCTCAACTTCTTGGACATCGTATCAGAAAAAGAATTTTATATTTTGTGTTCCTCCTGAATTTATCCTAAGAGGAAGGAAAAATTGAATCATTAATCAAAGTTAAAAATTAGTCTGAACGAATTCGTGAACATTTAACAATGATACCCTTGAAAAGGCTTGAATCAGTCTCCCTGATGTTGGTGGCAGGTATTCAAATATAATTTGCCACTTCTTTCTTGGAGATGAATTGTTTTGATTGCTTTAAATTATTTCACTGAGTACAGCTTGCTTGAGTAGACACCCTTTAAAAATTAAACATGGCGTCTACTCATAAAGGGGTATCCAGTAAAACGACGTTTAGAGTAATAAGAAATAATGTCACATTACGAATAACATTCATTATTTCCTTAGGATATATATATATATATATATATATATATATATATATATATATATATATATATATATATATGGTTTAGATGAGCAGTTCTGAATAGAGTCTGCTCCAAAATAGCCTTCTGATATAAAAGTGTTGCATGCCACAAGAAATGGCAGAACTTTTGAATATTAATTCAAATAACTAGGTCGGCACTGATTGACCACTACTATTAGTTTCAAGTATTTGCACACAATCATCAGATTGACAGCACATGAAACTAATATTAGTGGCCAGTTATTGCCGACTTGGTTATTTTCACAACATCACCCACGTGATGCCGACGTGATCATATTGAAACGGAACCAGTTATCTGGTTTGATTAGTCTTACTCTTATGTCCATCGTCTTTTCATGTTGAATTAGATATAGTCTAATGTTAATTATGTTTTAATAACTATGTCCTGAAGATGGTCTACTATACCGAAACGTCCGACGTTGATATTATATTAACATTAAAACAGCATAATTGCATATGAGGATTTTTGTTTGTTTTTTTCCGTATATTTTTTTCTTTATATATATATATATATATATATATATATATATATATATATATATATATAAAGACAAAAAAAAAAAAAATATTATGGCGTCGCCAACAGGATCTTTCAGTCGCTTGGATGCACTAGAAATTTTTGAGACTTGGATCCGGTGTTTTGCAGCCCAGGCTAGGGCTAAAAAATTGAAAGACAACCAGGCAGGAGGGGTAGAAAATGAAACAACTGACCCCGTTATAATACAACATTGTAGAACAATACAGTACAACAGATATCTTAGCCGATGTGTTTCGTCCACTGAGGAACTTATCAAATGTAAAGATTTTATTTTTCGAAAATTATTTGTAAACAAAAGTAAAAATTTTCTTTAGCTTTTCACAATTTTTAAATCTTAGAACGTTCATAAATATTCATCAGACCTATTAGGTAAATTATGGAGGCTACTAAGTGACGTAATTTATTGTTTAATAAAGAAAAGTGTGTAAATTATATTGTTGAATTTATTACATGTCTATTGTACATATTTGGACTAAACATAGCTCGTCGTATGTAAATTTGAAGTTAGAGGTTAGAAAATTAAAACAAAGCTTAATATAAGCAAAATCAAAATACTATTCAGTTTGAAAGAAAAAGGTTGCTCTAAAGAAAATGTGTCAAGCAATTTAGTAAATATGGCGTTCCTTTCGTGTTCTTTATTTCCATGTTGACCTGCTTTCGAAATGAAAGCATTCCCGATCCATGTCTCCTCATCCATCAAATAAAAGCTACAACTACACATTATTTGCTTTTATATTCTTTATAGCTTCTCCTACGCCGCTGTTGTAAACTATATTTGATCGTCAAAATTGTCAAACATTAATTTGCTAAGCGATTGCGCATTCGTTATTAACTCGAGCCAAGTTGTCGCTCTTGGCATCTCATTAGCCTCGTTTCCATCCGCGTTTTCGTTAACCTTGAATCTTCTCTTCCACATCTCTTTAGTTTTTGTATTCTTTCATGCCATCGTGAACAAATTTTACAATGCGCTTTGTTTTTTGCTTTTTTGTTTTTTTGTTTTTGTTTCTAGTTCTGTGAATTAATTATTCTAAGCGACATATTCCGTTTCCAAGATGACACGCTCGTGTTTTTTGTAAAAAAAAACAGGCAATGCTTTTTTGAGTTCTGAAATTAAGTGCAGGTGAATTTTTCAGCATGCATTTTTATTTTATCTAAAATATAATTCTAAGATTTTCTCTATCGTTATTACCTTTCTTTTTTTATTGACTTTGTCAAATTAAAAAAAAGGCAATTTTGTACATCCGATCAAAAAAAAAAAAAAAAATTGTCCATTCGTAACGAAGTTTTCTTTTGTTCTTTTATTGTTTAAATGCATTTGAATCTCTCAGTCATTATCAAGAATTGGGTATTCTCGCTATGCTATAAAGGCATGACGGATGCATGAAAATCAAACATTTAAATGCATGACATCGCAGGATGGTGAACCGGACAGACTACTAATTGGATAGTAATTATTCAATTTCTCAGAAGAGTAGGTTGAATGCGTGAGAGAAAGATGAAAAAAGAATAGTTGTTTTAAACCATAAAGTGAACTTAGGAACTTTTCCAAAGAGAGTTGAACCCAGACGTAGCTCTTCAAAATTCAGTAAAATTGAGCAAAACCAAACTTTCCCCAATCACCCAACTCCATCCGATAATGTGCTATCCAAATTTCTCGGTCCCGAGAACCCAAATTAGGAGTTTGTTTACATTAATACTATTCGCCCAAAACATTATTATTCTAACAGAAAAAAGAGTGATCAAAAGTTTTTAACAAAGAAAGCTATGTGCTTTATGAAAAGATTTCCTAGGTGAAATAATTCGATATATCAATGAAACATTTTAGTGGGGACATATATATAAACGAAGACCAACGCATCTCAGCGAGTGATGTTTGCTCTCGCTTGCATCGTGGTTCGTTGCTAGAGTTTCCAAGCCACTATTCAGCAAGATAGACTTAGTTATTCATTGTATTCACCGGTTTTAATATTCAATAAACCTGTTTTTAGAGTCATGAAGAATGGTTTTATTGAAGGAGTTCTTATTCCAGCCTTACACATGAGCAAAATGTGTAAATCTTTGTTCAATTAATGGCATTACAATCGTTTAGGTTTCACTAACGTCATTAAATCTGATGGCGTTTGATTGTATTCAGACACCTCACTATTCTCTGTAATTGTCAAATTGACATTTATTTGTTTACAGATTCTCAGACTGAATATGAAAGAAAATAGTAATCTTTCATTTTCTGTTTCATGTTTTTATTTGAATACATGCCCAAAACTCGACTGGAGAAATTTTCTGAAGAAAAAAAATGTGTACTGATTGCTATTTTGGGAATTGACAACGGTTGAAACTACCAAGAAAGAGATTAAATATCTAGATCAAATGTATACGCACAAACGAGAGAATTAATTTGAAGGAGACATTATAAAGTGTCAAAATTCGGAAAAGATCTGACGAAGAATGCCTGAAACGGACAAAATATCGAAACGGTAAAATGAGCTTGGATGGCATCGAGAAAAAATAAAGCATCGCTAACGGCACTAATGAACGTTTCTGAAAAAAAAAAAAAGGCATCCACAAGGTTTGTGAATTTGGAAAGGTCCAAGTGAAGAAGCCTCGCTAAACACCTTGACCATCAACAAATAATTAATAAACGCAAGATCACTCCTAAATAGCAAAGAAAAACCTTGTTTATAAGCGTGTGATTTCCTCACCCACGATGTACCAATCAAATGCTATACATTTCCAGACTTATTAAAAGTCTTGAATGTACTGGTTCGGATAAAATCACTGTGTTTGTCCTTGAGAATATTGGCTCACAGTTATTGCCAATTTTGACAAAGCGGTTTCGTCCCTACCTCAATGTGAATGTCTCAAGTATGTCGGTGGTGTTAGATGTTTGGTTTATCTTCAAGAATGTAGGAGGGGTACGCTCACCATGTCTCAGTATGGACTTATAGTGTCATAAGCAAATCCTTTGCGTCTATGTTCAAGGTCAATGTGGTTGATAATCTCAAACAAATTTCGGGGAGAAAGATGTTTTCCTCTTTTCTAGGTACACCGCATATGTCCTGATTATCATGAGACACATGTTCATTGAGGCACTTCATAATATATTCATAATGCTAGTGATCACTTGAAATATCTCGAAGCCTTTCGAATGGAGTATAGAGATTTCCTACAGAAACTCTCCAGCTATGGAATTTTTGGTCTTCGCCATCATCAAGACCTTCCTTTCAGATTGGTCTTTGAAGCTCACACCTCTGTCCTATTTTTTTTCTGTTTATATTAATGGTCAGCTAAAGACAATTCTCAGATCTATAGTAAATATATATGCAAAATTATGTCGCGGTTGATAGGTGCACGTTCAAATATCTATCATGGCGACTGATTTCTCTTCCGCCATGGATTCTATGGTCTTCGCCATCATAAAGACCTTCCTATCAAGTTTGTCTTTGAAGCTTACTCTTCTGTCATATTTTCTTTCTCTTTAGCTGATCGTTAATATATAAGCCAATTCTCAGATCGATAGTAAATATATATGCAAAATTATATCACATTTGATGGATGCACCTTCAAATATATAGATGTTCAAATCATGGCGACTGATTTCTCTTCTAACGTAGATTGTACAGCTCAGTTGCGAATGATTAGCTTATAACTTTCAATAGTTCCATGAACAAGCAAGGTTTCGTCCTTACCCAGTTGATCTTGAATTCCGATCAGTCATTATGAATGGTTGCATTCTCAAAGAGACTACTTGCTTTGATACCCTATTGGGACTCAGCTTCACTCCAGATTTCAACTGAAACTCATATATGCGTACAAGCGATCACAAATCTAATAAAATGGTCGGCTCCTTGCACTAGAAAGTATCTATAGTACTTGCCGTACTTTACAAGAGTCATATCTAGGCTGGATCTGCCTAATCCTCTTTTTTCAGCATCAACAGATTTCAAAAATGCTCCCGCGGCCCTGTTGGTAATGAATTATTTTCCCACTCTACAACATCTTTGCCATATAGTCCTAAGTTACACGATAAATTACATCCGGCAACAAGGCCTTTGGTCGGGAGATTGGAGGTTTTTAAGGAGCGTGGAACCACCTCTTAAATGTTGTTTTCCCCAAGTCCATCCTAACCTGAGGTGGTAGCACCTGTTAGGGTTCCAGGTATGGGCAAATTGTAGATCCCCCCTCCCAAAAAAACACTAGTAAAGTTTAAAAATATATTCTCATAGTTAAAATACCAGCGATTCATTTTGTTATAAAAATGACAAATAGTACATATTTAGAGCAAAATGATAACAACAACTGCATTCCAAATATATTTATTTGAAGCCATAAAATTGTTCAAACTATTTAAATTTCGCCATTAAATATTCTATACAGATTGATGGGTCGCTGAACTAAATCAATTCAAACAACCAACTAACAAACATGAAAGAATTTTCAGTATATTAATCTATATAACATCCTACAATTTCCTAAATAAATCAAACTGCACAACAAAATATAACTTCAACAAAACTACCACATTAAACGCGCATATCACCGCCCCTAGTAATTATCTCTACACAAACATGTATGTGCACAAAATCTGAGTATCATCTACCATGTATTCAACTGTGAAAGCAGAATAACATATATCATATTTTTATTACTTCAATCTCTAAGAAAATTAAATTTCGTCATTAAATGACCCATAAAGAGTTGATATGCCGTTAAACAGACAAATCAAATGAAATCTCAAATAGGAAATGTTGTTCGCCTCTCGCTACGCTGTTCTACTGAGCTATGTCCCTTAATTCCACCCCTTCAGACCTTCACTGTCATGAATCGTTATGCGCACAGTGGGAAACCATCCACATTCCCTTCGTATTTCATTCAGGCAGTTTCCTCGATCATTGCAACCTTAACATCTTCAAGTCCAGGAAAAACATTTATCTTTCTCATATATCCTTATAGTGTACAACTCTTACGCACACACAAAAAAAATACTCCATTCAATAAATATGTTCTTCCAGTGGATCTTGGGTCTAGTATTGGATCAACAAGAGCGTCATAAGGAAAAAAAAGAAACACAATAATCTAAATTGAAGTATAAAAAAAGCCATCACGATTCCATTTGCGAGCGTATGCAGTTACATTAATAAACAAATATGAAGCTCTGGGACGTGACGGGGTTTTAAAGTGGAACACGTTAAAGGAATCAAAACATGGCATCCCAAGAAAGGAAAGACAATAGAGAAGATGAAGAGTAACAAGCAAAATTCTCGATCTAATGAAATAGACGCCAGCAGATAATACAGATTAATATAAAGCTAAACAGATGCATTCGAGATAAATTCAAAGGAGGAATTGTTAAAAGAAAGAAAGGGAGATAAATCAAAAGCTAAAGGAAACAGCCACAGAGAGTATATATTCTTAGAAAGAACATATATAGATCAAGAGGAACCGTGTTCTTTACAAGGATGTTTAACATCTAGATAAGGATCAGAATTGAAAACAAGATACTCCAGTGGTCTATATATATATATATATATATATATATATATATATATATATATATATATATATATAGTATAGTATATGACAACTACACTAACAAGAAGGCTTAAACTCCACATGTCTGACCATTCGTCTATTACGAGACATCTACAACAACATTCTTGTCCGCATTCATAATATAAAAAATTACAAGTCGACAACACATCTATCCTATCTATCCTACTGCATGAAAACAACAAATCTAGATTACAAATACTTGAAGCAATTTATATTAAAACATTAAAGCTGGAACTGAACAGAATCAACTATGAATACTCCAGTAATGTTCTGAAATGCCTATAAAGGAACATTTTTTTCACGTTTTAATGCTGGCGTGACCATTGTATTAGAACCGACAGGAAACAATTCCATAATGTATAATTTTTTTACGTTCTAGTGAACGCTCAGCACATTGTCAACCATTTTGCATTTAAAGGCATAATGAAAAAAATAGGGTAATGCAGAACAACGCACATCTTTATATAAATACTTATACTAATGTATAATACAATATATAGTTTTGTACCACTTGCACCTCTGAAGATGATCTTGGTGGGAGATCGAAAGTACTTCGGAAATGAAAATAAAAGAAATTTAAACAGCTATAGTACATTTCTCTTTTCGTTTAACATCAATACACTCAAGATTATTCGTGAGTATGAACGGATTTTGTTAAAAATTAGAAGACATATCTGTAATTTATTCAATCAGTTGTCTAAAAGAAAATTTGCTGCCTACATATACACATTTTAATATATATTAGGTTGGTGCAAAAATAATGTCGTTTTCTCAGATATGTTAGTTTTATATATGATTTCTGAATTAATTCATTGATATATATAGCCATGTTATATATCATTTTGAAGCGCGTTTTTTGCTTTATCGAATCGTGTTACCGTTCCCAATCTCTTCATTCATTTTTTTGCAGGCTTTTCGACAGCATGGACAAAATTCAAATCCGCACGATTTTCTTGTTCCAGTTCAAACTAGGCCGAAAAGCTGCCGAGACAGCTCGTGATATCAATGATGCGTTTGGCCCAGGAACCACTAACGAACGTGTGGCACAACGGCGGTTCAAGAAATTTCGCAATGGTGACGAGAGCCTCGAAGATGAAGACAGTCGCGGCCGGCCGACTGCGGTTGATAACGAACATTTGAAACGATAATAAAAAAATCGTCGTTTTGAGGTGTCTTCTACGCAACAAAAACGACCCATTTCTCGAGCGGATTGTGATGTGTGATGAGAAGTGGATCCTCTACGACAACCGGCGACGTTCG
>CAHIKZ030002401.1:1460000-1467500 GCA_903632075.3 Acanthosepion pharaonis
ATCCACACTTTTGAAGGACGAATACAGAGACCTGGTGCACAACGTGCCACAAGGCCCCCAAACGACCCTCCGCAGGTTTTTGAATTCAGAGTTGTCCTTCTCCTAGACCTATATATATATATATATATATATATATATATATATATATATATAGAGAGAGAGAGAGAGAGAGAGAGAGAGAGCTTTTTAGAAAGAGGCTTTTTATATATATATATATATATATATATATATATATATAAATTCAATTTTTTCAGATTTCTTTTTTGAATTTTGGGCCTGGTGAATTGGATCGTGATTACGATTCCAATGTAATAAATTATAACCATGGAATATTAGTGTTTGGCCTTTTATATTATATTCTTGCTCTGTCCTGAACATTGAGCTATACCTGGATTCTATCCTCTTGAAAATCGTTCTTCTATTCTATCGTTTAATTGACAGACTGCATTTCAACTGCACTTCGACGGGTGAGAATCGAAAATGATTCTAAACAATCCTGCTTGTAGGTAAGCCATATGTGAAACGTCACTTCTTTTTTTCCATTTGTTTGAGAAGAAAAATATACATAATGTTGAAATGCACTGAAATGAAGTTGCATCTTTGTAGTGAGTAAAATGGTTTTGTCTATATGATAAAATTATAATAAATCAATAATTATCGCTCTACTATCGGTATGGAGCCCTCTTTTGGATTAATGATGTGAACGTTGGAATTTATATATTACTTTCGTTCCCATCACATATATATATATATATATATATATATATATATATATATATATATATATATGTGTGTGTGTGTGGGGTGTGTGTGTGTGTGTGTGTGAGTGTGAGTGTGTGTGTGTGTGTATATATATATATATATATATATATATATATATATATGAATTTATAAGGAAAACGATACGTGGCTCGAGATCAGATTAACATCTCTATCTATAAAAGGCAGGATGTGTCTGTATGTGTGTGTGTGTAACTTATGCGCGGGCGCACAATTTTCGACGGATTTCCACCAAAATTTACATGCACATGCTCCAAGTTAGCGGGAAGGTCAAAACCAACTTTGCATTTCCCAACTTCCATTGATAGTGGAAATAATCGATTTTTTCATGCTTCTACGGCTCTTTTCATGTAGTTCGCGGCCATTTTGTACTGGCCAGAGTGAGAGCCAATAGCTGGCTTCCACGAATAGGCAGGGAGATTATATTGGCCAGCGTGAGAGCTAACAGCTGACTAACACGAATGTTAACTAGCATGCAAAAAATCGATAGTTGCATTCTCAACGTTGATACTGATTCTGCAGAACTGGGTTGGGTGTGAAAAAGTATTTGTTGTTAACATTCTTTTTTCATTCGGTTTTTCCAGTTACGAGTCTTTTTTTTAAAGCTGATCGTTCATTTTTTTTAGTTCTTTTTTCGTAACAGATTTAAAGTGAGATAGGCAAGAATAAGACATGTAGCAACATCAGCACGGCAAAGGCAAGGAAGGGCAAAAATATTTTAACTCAAGTGATAGAGATTGCTGTATGAGTCGTACGATTTTTGAATAAAGCACGGGCAACGCCGGGACGTGCTGCTAGTTTTTTAATAAATGCACATAACTGACATATTGTCCCGAGGAATGAAGGAATCATTTCCCCACATATGTAGCCTCTTTATTCTCGCAAAGTTTATAGAACCTGAATGTAATATTATTGGTTTACCATGACACCATATCGAACCCAGTTCTCTAGATTTACTCAAACAGTGGCAAAAGGGTGCATTTGATCATTTTGGGCTTGTTTTTTTCTTCCTTCCAGAAGTTTTCCTTTATTCTTTTTTCACCTCAGTGCACTCACTGTTATTACAATAATTCTCATGAATCATGCTTTACACTAAAACTGGGTTCGTTTCAACTAGTTTCATAATGTCGGCATAAATTCGTTTGTAATTTCCCTTTTGGATTAGGGTCACAGCTTCTGTGACTTCTCTGAAACTAATTTCAAATTCAGGTTTTCCGAGCCGAAAGATAACGCACAAGAACAACATTAATAGTGTAGTGAGTTCGATTCACACCGGTTTTCTTCTGTCGATGGTTTTATTCCAGGTGTAAACTCTACTCATGAAACAAGCTCTAACCTTTCATTCTTACTTCGGAGATATAGCAAAATATGACAAGTGGATGCTGAGAATTTCTCGGCCCGATACACTACGGCAGATGTAACTGGGAAGACTTTCTTGGTCGCTTTGAGAACTTTTCAACACCTCCCCGCATATAGAAGTAAATAAAATTATGAAAACTGGACGTGAAGATGCTATTTTTTACATTGATTATTTCGGCTTCCTTCAGAGAAATTACCGTAAAAATTCTGGAGATTTATCACGAGATTGGGTTTGTTTTTCTTACCACTGAAATGTCAGAATGTATGTTTCATGTAACGTTGTTTGTTGAGTAGCAGAATTCTTTGATCTTCTCCGCTCATGCGTTTCAAGAATTGAACTATAAGCCAGGTTTGCTTAAGGCCAATGATCCGATTAGCTTATCTATCTATCTATCTATCTATCTATCTATCTATCTATCTATCTATTGCAGTCTACTGCAGTCTATTCATTTCCATGTCTATCTATCTATCTATCTATCTATCTATCTATCTATCTATCTATCTATCTATCTATCTATTGCTATCTATTCATTTCTGTTCATTTCTATCTATCTATCTATCTATCTATCTATCTATCTATCTATCTATCTATCTATCTATCTATCTATATCTAGTTATTCAGTCTTTTATCTATTTCATTTGTCTATCTATCTATTTCTCTCTATTCATTTCTCTATCTCTCTCTCTATCTATATATCTATATATATATATATATATATATATATATATATCTATCTATATATCTAGTGCTATTCGATCTTTTATCTATTTATTTGTCTATCTCTCTCTCTCTCTCTCTCTTTATATAAATATATTATATATATATATACAATATGTATATATAGCGCATTATTTTAAAAGGCTTTTTAAAATATTTCAAATTGACCTTATTATTTATAAAGAAAGGAATATACAAAAACACCCCCCACATATATATATATATATATATATATATATATATATATATATATATATATATATTTCTTCTGCAGTAGATGTAAGGTAGTCGTGAATATATTCCAGGAATAGATGGTTTGAAGTTGTTAATATACAGTGTGACCCGGATATAAGAGAGTTGTCGGGACCGGAGAAGAAGTCTCTTATATCCGGGTTTCTCTTATATCAGGTTTGCTCTATTTTATATACATTAACACAGGCTCTAATATATATATATATATATATAATGTATGTGTGTGTGTATATGTGTATATATATATATATATATATATACAGTGTAACCCGGATATAAGAGAGTTGTCGGGACCGGAGAAGAAGTCTCTTATATCCGGGTTTGGTCTATTTTATATACATTAACACAGGCTCTAATTTGGGACCAGTGAAAATCTCTCTTATATCCGGGTTTCTCTTATATCCGGGTTTCTCTTATATCCGGGTTACTCTGTAGTGTATTCTTCGTGGGATGACTTTCTCATGAATTCAGTTCCTGCAAGAATTGGATGAATGCAAGAAATTCTATCATTTTCTCATTAAGTCGAGATTTTTCCTTGCGTTTTCCATATCGATGGGTGTTAGAGTCAGAGAATAATATTCGGGTAAGCGTGGAGACAATGAGACCGTTTGAAAAGATTGTCAGCTACGCGTTTCAACCCTTCAAGATGAATATGAGAAAGAAGTTCATATGTATGAAAAGTGTGTTGAAACTACCAACGATGAAAATCAATGTTATTTCACTTTCAATGTTAATTTTTATTGACAGGGCCTATCGGTGGACTAAACACTCAGCAGAGTATTGGCATACCTGTTCCTAGAACTTTTACGTCCGGCCCATTTCATTGTATTCTATCACAAGACGCAACATATTTCCGATACCTTGATGATTCCCTTTGAACATAACCTCACGATACATAAGTACCAGAACGGGATATGACATAGAATCGATTTCGCTTACGATAAAGAATCACACTTTTCGACGTCTTATGCAATAACGACTAAAGTTCTACCGAAAATCCACAATTACAAACGAACATATACAATATACATCCATTTTACAATAAAATAAAATGGAATAATAAATTTCTACTAAAGACTTCAGAATCTGAAACCCTTAATTCTTCTGAGGAAGAAAATGTATTGAAAACACTTTGAAAAGACTCCAATACCCAAATTACTCCTAGTACCTCTTCCGTATTAAATCTTATGAAGAAAAATAGAAAAGGTCACACAAAAGTATAACTCCTGACAAATTAAAGCATATAGTTCAGTTCAACAACTCCATAACAGCTGACATCGAAAATATCTTATCCAATCTTGATCTAAAATCTATCATCACCACCTGTAAAACAATAAATGATAAAATGATTTACTTAGGTGTGACACAAGTCCTAAAATATGGAGCACCCAGTGAGGATGAAAAAGAAGAGGAAGAGTAAAGTGGAGAAAGAGTATGGAGGTGAAGAAGGGAGAGGACACATTTCTTCGCATCTGATAAAGAACTTTATTACCACCTCTTTTTTTAAATTATTCTAGCGTTTTCTCATATGTATATAATGGGGACATAAACACAAGTTTTTTTAAATTATTCTATTTCCAACTAATGAATAAACATAGTTTTCATATAATTAACTGTAAACAGATGCATAATAAGTAAATATGCATAGAAAACAGAAAAAAAAAATGATTTAATAGAAATAAATCCCATTTATCGATTTTAATTGGTGGAAAATGTACAATATAAAAAAGAATATATAATCTTCATTTAATACTTTGTAGAACCGCCATTATTCACTTCTACAGCAACCAACCTCTTCTTGTAGTTCTCAATTAATAATTTGTAAAATTTAGTTGGTATTTTGTTCTATTCTTCCTCGCATATGGTTTTCAGATCCGGAATCTTTGTTGGAGCTCTCCATTGGATTTGGATTTTCAATTAACGCCACAGATTCTCGATTGGGTTTAAATCTGGTGACTGACTTAGCCATTTCAGGATATTTGCATTATTTTCAGCAAGTGATTTCTTCGTAGATTTTGCATCATGCTTAGGATCATTATCCTGTTGGAAGATCCAATCAGGAGGGAGTTCAAGTTTTTCAACCGAAATCATTAAATTTTCTTCCAAAATATTTAGATATGCTATGGCATTCATTCTACCATTTATTATTGATATATTGCCAGAACTTTTTACATCAAAACATCCCTAAACCATGATGCTGCCACCACCAAATGTCACTGTTGAAACTGTGTTCTTTTATTTGAAGGCATCACCATCCTTCCTTCTTTTATGATTTCTAGAATCCAAACAACTCAGTTTTGGTTTCGTCTGTCCATAATACTCTCTCCCGATATATCGTTATCCTTATGTTGACAAACGAATTTCAACCTTGTATCTCTTGGACTTTTTCCGAGTGGAGCATGAATTTAGATTGTTCCTATGAATTCCATTGCTTATTGTCCGTTTAGTGCCACAGATTATTAATGAAAGCAAATCATCCTGCAACTCTTGACATGTAACTATTAGATTTTCTTTAATATGACGCATTAATTTCCTCGAAGATCTTGAAGAAATCTTCCGTGGAGCACCTGTTTTTTTGGTTTTCAAAAGTTTTGAGTCTTTATGGAACTAATGGTAGCGTACAGAATATACAGGATGTCTGAGATTTTCTTGTAGATTTTACTTTGATTCCAGAACATCATTTCTTTACCTCTTGTCATGATGGTCAATTTCTTGCACAAATAGCAATTAGAGAATATTCTGTTTGTATTTTTTAGGCTAAAAATGATTACTGATAATATTACTGGAACATTTTAGAATATTCACTTGAATAATCTGGGGAATTAAAGCAAAAGTTTTAAAATCTGAAATTTGCATTGTACGAATACATTTTCACCCATTAAAATGGATAAATGGGATTTATTTCTATTAAATCAAATGTTTCTGTTTTCTATGCATATTTAGTTATTATGCATCCGTGTGCAGTTAATTATATTAAAATTATGTTTATTCATTAGTTGGAAATACAATTAATTAAAAATTTATGTGTATGAATATTTGCTTACCCCATAGTGTATATATATATATATATATATATATATATATATATATATATATATGAATTAATGGATTTATTTTAATCCGACATTTTACTTCAAATGTTATAAAATTTATTCTTATATATTATATTATATTAGTAACACACTATTTATTAAATAGAAATGGGGTGTCTATTTTCAGTAATAAATGTCTGCTATAATAATGTTTGAAGTAATACATACATATATATATATATATATATATATATATATATATATATATATATATATATATATATATATATATATATATACCGTTCTGGGTAAGACGTTAAACTACTTTCGACCAAGGCCTGTGATCTGGGCGTGGAATCACATCTTAATTGCTGTTGTTCCCATGTCCACCCTGGTCCGGGGTGGTAATACCTATTAGGGTTCAAGATATGGTCAAATAGTTAAGACCCAAACTTGGGTCAAAACATTCTGAAAGTGTATAAATAGGTTTTATTTAATACCAAAAATACTTTGCAAAAAAGTTATGACCAGCAATAATTTTCGAAGGGAAATATTATTACCAGCAATACTTAAAAAAATAAAAATAAAAAAGTAAAAATATTACCAGAAATAGATTTTTGGAAAGAAAAATTATTACCAGCAATATAAATATAAATCAAACTGGCGCCAAAACCCTATGAAATAAAATTAAAATATTAAAACAGGTTTTAATACCAGCAATTGGAAGAAAAAGATTATTACCAGCAATGAATTTTTAAAGAAAAAATATTACCAGCAAATCATTTTTCAAGAATAAAATATTACCAGCAGCAAAGATCTTGTCGGCATTAAATAACCCATTGCCGTAAAACAAACCAAACCAAACCGAACCAGTATATTCAACGCGCAAAAGAATGGTAGATATATAAATTTGCAAGATAGATTCAGGGGAAAAAATGGCCTCGCAAAAGACAGTGTAGCAAATTTCTTAACAACACACTTGGCAATATATAACACAGAGTCTCAAATTCAAATCAATCAAACAAAATATGTCCGCTCTATCACTGATATTGAGCGCTTTCCAATAAGTACCGTGCATATATAATATATAAATAATATATATAAAAAATTGCTTATATAAATATTTATATACATACACATTTCACACACACACACATACATATATTCACATATGTACATATTCATATATAAATTTATAAAAGTGAACATAGAAGTCAACACTTAGAGGCGACAGTCTGTTTCATTTTAGATGCAATCGTCCTGACGATTGCATGTATGAAACAGACTGTCTGCCCTAAGTGTTGACTTTATGTTCACTATTTACACTCTATCTCTGATATTGAGCACTTTATGATTTAA
>CAHIKZ030002401.1:1475000-1487500 GCA_903632075.3 Acanthosepion pharaonis
CTGAGAGTGAAAGAAAGCGAAAAAAAAATTTGAGTAGAAAGGACAAAGAACAGGTCTAAAAAATACAGGTAACTATCAACGATGCATTTAAATTTTGGAAGGTCTTATTGGACAAGAAAACTAGCAACCTAAAGAGATTTTCGTAAATTAAAAATGCGAAACACAGAACTATTAAGGAACTTATAGTTATTTTTCGCAATTTCAAAAGCAAAATCATGAAACCGAACTGCCAATCAATCAAAGTCC
The DNA here is from genome assembly GCA_903632075.3 of Acanthosepion pharaonis. Lineage (NCBI taxonomy): Eukaryota > Metazoa > Mollusca > Cephalopoda > Sepiida > Sepiidae > Acanthosepion > Acanthosepion pharaonis. Next base: position 1,475,247 of record CAHIKZ030002401.1, read on the forward strand.
AGTTAGCAAAGAGTAAAGCTCATCAGAACAATTGCCATAGAGATATTCAGAGCAAAAGCACAGAGAATCCACGTCACGGCGATGGGAATGTAAAATGCCAGGTCAAGAGCGATTTTGTTACGAATCTGTAGGTACATAGCAGAAGAATCAAACCTGATGTAATATTATATTCAAACATCGGCTGGGACTTCAGAATACGCTGACTGCACTTCTGCAGAAAGGTAAGACCCCCATCTCTCCAAATGAGGAGCCCTGGGTAAGACGATAAACTACACCAATCAGCAAGGCCTCTGATAAGGAGCTTTTGGGGAACGTGGAATCACCTCTTAATTGCTGTTGTTCTCATGTCCACCTTGGCCCTGCGTGGTAACACCTGTTAGGGTCCAAGATATGGCGAATAGTTAACACCCAAACTTGTTTCAAAACATTATGAAAGTGTATAAATAGGTTTTATTCAATACCAGAAAGAATTTGTAAAAGTTATGACCAGCAATAATTTTTGGAAGAAAATATATATAGATAGTTTCTGCAAAACTAGGTAATCCGTATGGGTAGACCCAGGGAGGGTGATATCCAGAGAGCTCAATGTAAATTCAGAGCAAATAAATTGGTACATCTAACTCACTCATCACTCATGTCTCTCCCCCCTCACTTCCTCACTTCGTTAATTTACATATGCTATATACGGCCCGTCAAAAATGTGTAAATTTCTTTTCATTTTTCATTTCAAACTTTGGAAGTAAAGTCTAATGATCCAGAGCCATTTATATATATATATATATATATATATATATATATATATCAGCCCTTTATATATATATATATATATATATATTTATATATATATATATATATATATATATATACATTGAATATTTTAAAAAACATAAAAAGAGACTTAATAAGGCAGAATCAACATTAAATTCCCACATAGGTATGAAATAAACAAAACTCTATTTTCATTCTATATCGTAAAAATAAGTAACAATATCATTAGATTTTCAAGTTTACAGCAATCCACAAACAAAATGATTTAATTATTTTCTATTTCTACGACGGTGAAGAAATAAAATCAGAACAAATCATAGGTTTTTAATCTTAGATTCCGTAGAATATGTAACCCAGAATACCTAGATGATGAGAAATACATTGAAAAAATATTTAGACTTCTTTACTACCCACATAATCTCATCCTCAATACTAGATAACGAGTATATAAAGTTTACAAGTTCAAAACGTACGCACCATCAACAATATAGAGACTTCCGGCAACAAAAACATAAAATTCATAATTCTACCCTCCAACATTCTACCAACAAAATTAGCAAACTAGTTATCCCCAACACTAAGGACTTTACCACCACCGCCAAGAACTCAGGGATATAGTTAGAAAGGAAAATAGATCCAACACTACATCAGATGCCCTGATTTATAATGTAAAAAAAACCTACATGTAGAAAAAGCTACATAGGAGAAACCGCAAGAAATCTAAACGCCCACTTCTACGAACCTGCGAGAAAACTATGTTATAAAAAGCCTCTAAACTTCTTGTAACACACAGAATCAAAGGCATCACTTCGATTTTATGATGTTTATATCAAAATTATTCTTAGTTTCGTTACGGTGAACAACACACGCGTTTTGTGCGTTGTTTTTAAAATGTCTTTTTTGTGTTCATATAATCTTTTATTTAAAGTTCGTGGGGTTTCTCCAATATACTAATTGTGACAGTCATTGAAGGTGCTAGAGTAAATTCTGCCTTTAAATTTTGTTTTTTTCTTTTGTTTTATATTAAGCCTTTTGTGTTTCAAATGTAGTTGTGACAAATTTATGTCAATTTTCGATAAATTCTTTTCGGCTGTGTGTATACATACATATATATGTAGAGTTAGTGGCTAGAACAATATTTTTTTTTTTGAGCATTTGTTGGGTTTGTCAAGAGGGACGGCTTTTCTGTTTTAGAATATTTTATGAGGCTTTTGTTATGCATTGAATATAAAATATTTAGGATATTTGAGTGTCTTCAAAGTATTGGCAGATTTTTTGTTATATCAATGTGGGGTATTAAATAACAAACATGATGGAAAGAAAAAGAAATAGAATGTAGATGAATTTGGCTACTTGTAAAAAAAATATGTCCTTTCTAAATTATGAAACTCTCGGCGTTTCTCATTCGTGCGTCAAAAATAACGTAAATAAACCCAATCCGAATATGTCCTAACGGATGAAACGCGTAACAAAACCTCTGTCCCATATATATATATATATATAAGATAGAAATTCAAGCACAGATAGATGAAGCTGACGCGCAGATAAAATATATTTGGAAGCGATAAAGATGTGATCGATAAGAGGACATAATAATCGATCGTGAGCCGGTCGGCTCCAAGTCATTCCGATTATGTCATCCAAAAATCGTTTGAATGAAACTGGACGCCTACCGTAGGGGCAAAGTTAAGCAAGCTCGTCTCGCAGATCAATTCACGTGTGAAGTCGCTCAATCTCGATTCTCTGACTGCTTTGTTGCAGGTTATAGCATAAAGCATAGCTATAGAGTAAAATAAATAAAATATATTAGCCCTTTGATCACTTGAAAATGTTAGGAATAGGTCAGCATGATTGGTCACTGAAAGAATTGATATCACATGCGCGAATGAAAAGGCTTACTCAGATAATCGACATGGCAAGATCGTGTCTCAATGTATTTGACTCGAGACAATTTCGATGCATTTTTCTTCGCTTGCATTCTGACCTCATGCCTCTTTTGTGTGTTCCTTCACAGAACTCAAAAGCCTCATCTACCATTTTAGCATTCTCTTTGAATTGCTAGTCAATTTCCAATCTAAGAAGCGCAACCCATATTGATCACTATGATTCTCCTAACCTCATTCGATCAAATCTGCTAACCTCAGGATTTATTATTGCCGGACACAATCTTAACAAATATATAGCAAATTTTCCTCCAGGCAAGGGACTCGCTGCGCCTTCTCTGGTTAACGTTCTCAGCTAACATGAAGTGGAAAGACTATCAGTCAGTTATGTGCCATGCGTGGTACATGCTTAGGCGATCATGTATCTTTCGATACATGACTGACGAGGCAGATATTTTTTTCTGAGGTAGGATACCATTTCTTTCTGCGTTAGACCAGTTGCCACCCAAAGCTATAGAACCCGGTCTGTCCTGCTATTTACCCATAGCTGGGGGGAAAAAAGAAGAGGATCCATACCTTTCCCAGGGGTATTAGCATATAAGTGAATGCAATGGATTCGACTGGATTCCTAAATACGAGCCGCTATCCATTACTCCACCGTTCCACCTAAGACTATATTGAATTCATTACAAGGTCTTACATATCTATGTCTACTATTCGTCCATGATTAGCATATTGCGGCAACATATGATCCGGTTTCCCTGCTATTTACATTGAACTCCTTGATAACATCCAAAGACGAATCAGCAATATTACTGGTCTTTATCTGGCAACTCAATCGATTTCCCACCACCGTAAGGTTGCCTCTCTGTGCCTTTTTTTCTAAATACTTTCATGGTAATTATTCGGATGAGCTCTTCGCAATGGTAGTTACACTTTTTTAAAAAATTTAAGCGCTGTTCTAAACTAGTCCCATCGATATACAATTGATAAACAGCTGAGCTGGCTAGTTGTAACCGTAAATTCTATGCTAACTGTTTCTTTTCTCGCACTGCTCAGTTGTGGAACTCCCTTCCGGACCCATGTTTTCCAACCAACCTCAATCCGAAAAAAAATTAAATGCAATGACAATCGATATCTACTGTCCTCCTGATGACCTCTTTCCGCTCATTATTAATTCTTTTGTTGCTAATTCTTCCACACCTTGTAACGCCCTGTGTCTTAGTGGCTTTACTGCCTTGCATTGAGTGATACCGATTTAAAAAAGACACAGCGAGGTAACTTCAAGAACAACTAGTAAAAGAGAGCGTGAAGAAAGGACTAAACCCTAATTGTAAGAAGACAAAATGTATAGTTGTCTGCCAGCAAAAAGAAAATCTCAAGAGGGGAACTATGAATAGGAGATACCTAAATCAAGCTAGTACAAGAATTTAAATATTTGCGAAGCATTTTAACAGAGGACAGAAAATGTGACACCGCAATCCGAAGGCGTATTGGAATATCAAAACAAATAGGGGTATTTCGTTAGAAACAAAGAAAATACTGATTACCTGTTATGCAATATCAGTCCTACTGTACTTCAATGACTAATGAATAATTTCCTCGCTGATGAGAAGACATGAGACAACAAAGATATGGTTCTACACAAGTGAGGAATACGGCCATATCACGTTCAAACAATGGTTCACATCCAATCACCAAAGTTAAGCAAAGCCAAGCTGGCCAGTACTTGTGAATACCAGGCGCTCTAAGCTTGGATGTGCGGGTGGTGTGATGGATACCTGCTCGGAATTAGGATTCGGAGAGCAGAGTTCCTGTTGTGTTTGTTTATTCACTTATATAAAGGTATGAATCTACCTTTTATCCCTCTAGCTATGGGTTAATTAATAGGTCCTGTATCAGTAAATCATTATTATGTCCCAAACAATCTAAAAATATTTTCTGCCTTATATAACAAGCAAATAGGTTGATAAACCGTAAAAAAGAAATCAATCAATCAATCTACAAAAGAAAATACCATGGATTGAACATGTGAGCAATAAGGAAGTTTTAATGAAAATGGATAAAAAAGGACGCTTATACTCAGAATAAGAAACAGACAGATGAAACATCTATAATATATGAGGAAAGTAGGCTTGATGAATTTGATATTCAGAGGAGATGCTGAATGCAACAGAGGAAAACAATAACCTGCTTGTCAAGATTGTTTAAATGGATTGCAGAACAGGGCCTGCGAGGGATAGCGAACGGACAACCCTTCTTAAGAGCTACAAAGGTTAGGAAGTTGTGGAGAACCATGATCGTCTAAGTTTTGAAACAACACGCTACGTAGAAGAAGAAACTCAGTTTTATTTTCATTACTCCATTTCAACAAATGTGATTTCTTTCATTTCGATTTGATGAGGGAAATTTCCATCGAGATTTTTTTTAAAATACCACCTTTCTGCTTTTGTACACTTCAACCAAGGAAGCCCGATGAGTAACGGATAGCGGCTCGGACTGAAGAATCTGAGGGCCGAGTTCGAATTCCATTCGAATCCATTACATTCACTTACATGTTAATATCCTTGTGAAAGATATGAATACTCTTCTTCTCCCCACAGCTATGGGTAAAATAGCAGGACAGACCGGATTCTATAGCCTTGGATGGCAACTGGTCTACTGCAAAAAGAAATGGCAAACTACTGGGGAACAAAAAAACATCTGCCTCGTCAGTCATGTATTGAAAGATACTTGATCGCCCAAGCGTGTGGCACACGACTGACTGACACTTCAAGCATTTAAAAAATAAATTATCCGAACCAGCATCCCTATCATAATTGTTTAGATCACTACGGAACGAAATCCAGCCTTCTTATATTTATTTGAAGAGCTGAGATTAAGTAGTCGTTATTCTAGAAATAAATCTTTTCAGAGATCTAATTCCAGCTAACTTTAATCTTCAAAAATTCAAATTCAATATTAATTGTTAGCTACTGTCTTCTTGATTACTATTCTATTGTTCACTCTCCTTAATAATGTTTTACTTTTTCTTACTCTTTCACACTCGGTAAACCATTGTGTCTTTATTGCCTTGCTCGAGGGGAAATAGCTAAAGCTCCCCCCCAAAAAATAACTCCCAGGTTGTCCTAGTGACCCCATCCATCAAACACAAAACCCCTCTCGACACCCGGTCATGATATTCTTCTACTATTCCCTGACATGGACATAGATGTGCACAGCGTCGCCCCAGTACGAGATATGACCCACAGGTTAAGGTTCCGCAACTGACAAGTAAATATGTGGTGGGGATATTTTCTTTAGCCCGTCTTAATTTACAAAGGTAGAATATGTACAATTAACAGTTTCAATTCATTAAGAACAGAAACTATGAGAGTCATCCCGTCATTATTATTATTATTAATATTATTATTATTAATATTTCCTTTGATTTCTGATGTGTACTCATTTCTTTTCGGGTCCTCTAAGGTTAGAAATGGCATCATGACATTTTCCAATGGAAAAAAAATGACATAGACAAAGCCTTCGTAAGGTGTGGGCTGTACTCGTGGGAACAACTTTTTGTATTTCTTTCAGACATGGTCTTCCAGGAGTCCCTTCGATTAGTCTACTGGAATCTTTTCCAAACAATCCGAGGATTGTTGCTGCTCCCATGTGCCACATTTTTGAGATTTCGATTTCAAGGTCCTTGTATTTTGATAGTTTTTGGAAGATCTTCAAAGATGCATTACAATCTGCAGGAACTACCAGATCAATAAGGAGGAACTTTTCGTGTCTTATCACGATGTCTGGGCGATTTGTTTTGATTATTATTTTCATTATTATGTGATTTGCAAAAAGAGCAATTTCTTTAGAGATGGAACTAAAGTACCAACTCTTCACCAGCAGTGGGTTCACGTGACATATTTTTATTATGATTCCAGAACTCTCAAGTGTATACGAGCAATCATAACGAGTAAAGCGAACAGTACAATGCTTTCCAAGTTTATCTGGGAAATTAAAAATAAAACACAAATCACACCAAAAAAATCCTGAAAAATAAGGAAAAGATCATCAGCATACAACAATCAATCAAAAACCTGTAAACTTTGCTTGGATGAAAAAATAGCTATCATTACCTTCCCAGACCAAAGTAAATTACTAAATAAACGATCTGAGCTCATCTCAAAATGCAGACATGAAAACAAATTTTTACTACGTTACTTAAAAATCGAAAACTGAAATGAATAAATACAAATAAAAAAATAATATAAAAAAATAAGTAAAATAAATTAACCTAAATAATAAAAAATTTAACGAACCACTCCCTTTAGAATAGACGAAATAGAATAAATAAAAATAAAATACACAAAAACCAGTAAAAATAATCAACCCAAATAAATAAAGAAAGTAAATAATAATAAACAAATTAACAAACCATCCCACCCAAATAACCGTTAGAATAGACTATAATAACCAATCAAAATATTGGACGTAAAAATAGCTATAACTGCTATATAACGATAAAAAAAATCATTACTACGTTACGTAAAATTTGAAAACCAAATAGAGTAAATAAAAATATACAAAATAAAAAAATAAGTAAATGAATAAAAAACAAATAAAAATTAATCCAAATAAATGAATAAATAATCAAATTAACAAATTGCCCCCGATAAAATAACCGTTAGAACTAATAAAAATAAACACAAATATGCAAAAACAAATAAAAATAATCAATCCAAAGAAATAAATTAAAAACTGTCCCCCCACCAAAGTAACATAATAGACTACGGCAAGCAATCTAAACATTGGACGAATAAATAGCTTTAATTATCTTCCCAGACCAAAACAAACTATTAAATAAGTGACCTATGCAAATCCTCCACAATTTTTTTTACTGCGTTAATAAAACATCAAAAACCGAAAAGAATAAATAATACAAAATGAAAATAAAAAACATGCAAAATAAATTAAGCCAAACAAATAAATAAATAAATAAACAAACAGGCCACTCCCGCAAAAATATCCGCCTGAATAGTTTACCCACAATGCATGAAACAGTCTATCACCTCTGGGTGTTAACTTTAATGTTCACTTTCATATTTATAACTACATACGCTCTATCTCTGATATTGAGCACTTTATCTTATAAATATAGCACACCTTAAATCTATCTATCTATCTATCTATCTATCTATCTATCTATATATATATATATATATATATATATATATATATGTAAGGGTGTTTCATTAAGGCGGATCAAAGTCAGCAGTAAATAAATCACTGTTATTGATGAAAATGTATTTATATCTCTATTGGATCAAGTTATTTAAGTCATGGCAATGATATATAAAAAATAATATCACCCAAATGTCCGCAACATGTAAAAGAAAAGAAAAATCATTAGACGCATAAATTAATTCACATTTAAAATCGAACCAAGTTATTGGAACACCCTTTTATATATATATATATATATATATATATATATATATATATATATATTATGAAATGGATTAATTCCGACAATTATTTTGATATATTTTCCGTTTATACACTATTTTTATAGATATGAGTCATTTAAGTAAATGCTTTTTTTTTTTTTAATTGAACTGCATTACTTTCATTTACGGGCTTGGATTTCGAGAAATTTCGTAGAAAATAACTGCTTCTCCCACAAGAATCGATATCTATCTATCTATCTATCTATCTATCTATATATATATATATATATATATATATATATATATATATATATACGGCTTAGTGGTAGATTCTCCGACTGTGATCAAATCAGCGGGGTTATGATCCTAGCTAGAGGCACCCAGACGTCTAATACACTGACGAGCTGTGATACAGCGAAACAGACTGACAGTGGATTACAATATATATGCTTCTGAAAAACTATTTTGGTTGAGCCCTCTGGGGAAGAATTGTAAGTTTGCGAACAGTGACTATTACTGCTACTAATGCAAGACTCTTCGATAAAACGAATCGAGTTCTCTCAGTCACTGGCGTGTTTATCTAAAAATAAATACGATTAAATTCACCTTCATCCCTGCCGTGCGCCAAAGGCTTACGGGTAGATTCTACGACTGCCGCCAGTTCAGCCGGGTTTCGATCCTATCTAGATGCAACTGGACGTCTAGCAACACTTATGAGCTGTGATACAGCAAGAAAAATCTCTACGGATGACAATATATATATATATATATATATATATATATATATATATATTATCGACAGTACAGTGTAGTAGAGTCAGTTCAGCACTATCTCTGAGAAAAGAAGCAACATGACGCAATTGACTCCACCTGAAATTTAGAAACGGCATACTGAACTGCTCGGCATTCGATTCGGTTGCTCTAATAGTTACATATCTGAGTGTTTAGGTGTTAACCTGAGGACAGTGCAGAGGATTCGGAAAGAGTTGGGTGAGTTTAATAGTGATTACGAAGGTATAGTAGCTCGGGAAACTCACTCTGATCGTTCTGATAAGAAAAGAACTCCTAAAATTATTAGTGACGGCTTCAGACTCAACATGGAGGCCTAAATCAAATATTGCTCTGGGTCAAGATTTTGGCTGCTGAAAAGAATATCTATGCCTAGAACAGGCTCTACACTATGCCTCACAACCAGGAGAACCCAGCAATGGCTGTCAGACAATTTCTGCGACCGCATCACCCCTAATATCAGGCCGCTTAACTCTCCAGACTGCAAACCCCTTGATTATTTTGTGTGGGGCACAGTTGAGTGAGAGACCGAAAAACTAATTTTAACACCAAAGATGAACTGAAAGCAAGGATTATGGCGGCATTCACCATCTTAAACAAAGAGTCCGCCCAGAACATTTGCAGGAAATTCCGAAGTCTTCTGGAGGCCCTGTTCAAGCCAATGGCAATTTTGTTGAATAAATTTACTCTTTAGTATTTCAAGATAATTTTGTGCAATTTTGGTAAATATATCTGTTAAAACGAGATGTCAGTGTTATTTTTTTTTTTTACGTAATTTTAGACGACAATTTATTCATCGCACTATTTTTATTGAGTATTAAGATGTTTCGGCCGTTTGATGATATCTCAGGTCTTACCAGAAGAGACATAACACTTTCCTCCAATCATTTATGACCAGTAGCCATGAGAGTCATATCTGCTGTAGCAGACGAGAATAATAATAATAATAACAACAACAACCACAACAACAATATCTAATGGATTTAGATAAATTCGAACAATTTATGCATCACATCTTTATTCATTTGAGATATACATCTTTGATTGATATGCTGTGAATTTGAAAGCAACGATGTCGGGTGGGAAGCAGTTGGAGTGAGATTATCGAACGACCACAATGAGTCATCTTGAAACATCTAAGAAAGACGAGCGCTTGTTGATTAACAGTCAATGGTATAATGATCTGAATAACGAAGACGATAAGAAAGGGTATGAGGAATAATATCAATACGTACGTGTACAAATCTCTCTTGATTTATTATAGAATTATCGAGTTCGGCTAATTATTAGGTTGAGTCATACGTAATTCTCGTTTCTGGAAACTATTCAGAATACCGACTGTAACATCTGTACTACTGATACGTGGTAGTTAAGAACAAATTTGTCACTAATATACCTTAAATTTTGCATGAATGGAGCGGTAGGTTCGCTTGTCCGAACTTGCACTGGTATGTCAACCCAATTCTCATTTTGTGAACATTTTGCCATATTAAAGTTGAGTTGGCTTATTACTGTTAATTTGTCTTTCATATATAGTTTGCTTGATTTATATTATTTTTTGTATAGAGGAACAGGCAATTTCCATTATAGGTAATACAAACTTTATGCTCATCACGTGTCTAAAAGAGGTTGTAAAAGTGAAGCTGGCCTTAAGAATCACTTACGGGTCCATAGCAGACTTTATGTTTGTCACGGGTATAAAAGAGGTTGGAAACGTGAAGCTGGCCTTAAGAATCACTTACGGGTTCATAGCAGACTTTATGTTTGTCATGGGTATAAAAGAGGTTGTAAACGTGAAGCTGGCCTTAAGAATCACTTACGGGTCCATAACAGACTTTATGTTTGTCACGTGTCTAAAAGAGGTTGTAAATTTGAAGCTGGCCTTAAGAATCACTTACGGGTCCATAACAGACTTTATGTTTGTCACGTGTCTAAAAGAGGTTGTAAATTTGAAGCTGGCCTTAAGAATCACTTACGGGTCCATAACAGACTTTATGTTTGTCATGTGTCTAAAAGAGATTGTAAATTTGAAGCTGGCCTTAAGAATCACTTACGGGTCCATAACAGACTTTATGTTTGTCACGTGTCTAAAAGAGGTTGTAAATTTGAAGCTGGCCTTAAGAATCACTTACGGGTCCATAACAGACTTTATGTTTGTCACGTGTCTAAAAGAGGTTGTAAATTTGAAGCTGGCCTTAGAATCACTTACGGGTCCATAACAGACTTTATGTTTTGTCACGTGTCTAAAAGAGGTTGTAAATTTGAAGCTGGCCTTAAGAATCACTTACGGGTCCATAACAGACTTTATGTTTGTCACGTGTCTAAAAGAGGTTGTAAATTTGAAGCTGGCCTTAAGAATCACTTACGGGTCCATAACAGACTTTATGTTTGTCACGGGTATAAAAGAGGTTGTAAATTTGAAGCTGGCCTTAAGAATCACTTACGGGTCCATAACAGACTTTATGTTTGTCACGTGTCTAAAAGAGGTTGTAAATTTGAAGCTGGCCTTAAGAATCACTTACGGGTCTATAACAGACTTTATGTTTGTCACGTGTCTAAAGAGGTTGTACATTCTAAACATGAAGCTGGCCTTAGAATCACTTACGGGTCCATAACAGACTTTATGTTTGTCACGTGGAAAAAAAGGGTTGTAAAAAGCTGGCCTTAAGAATCACTTAAGGATCCATAGCACTGTGTTAGCTCAGGTATAAATGGTGGAAAAAAAGTGAAGAGAAGGTCTTCTACCAAAGTAGAGTAGGATTTATCTAGAGCAGTTGGGTTTATTAAGGTAGGATTTTTATTTCAAGCTAATCGTAAGACAATATACATACAAAATACATACATACATAAAAAAAAACTACTGTCTGGTTACAAGGTTAGAATCTCTGACAGGAGTTTAAACATAGATCCCCAGTGAGCAAACACAGGCGATCCCATTGTAGAATTAAGTAGACAATGTGACCATAGAGGAAACGTATAAGTAGGAATTAGCTTAGCGTCTAATTGATCGCTATTTCTAGTCTATCCTCTATTAATATACTGATCGCCATTTCTATTCAATCATCTATTACAATTCGGATCACCATTTCTATTCCATTCTCTATTACAATGCGGACCGCTATTCTTTATATCATTCACTATACTGTTTCTCTATTCGAATCACTGTAGGGATTACTATTCAAGCGAGCGGTATCGAGCAAGTACTATCAGTGCGAGTGCTATTCGAAGGCGTCTGACACCAGTATTGTTCAACGGCGTACTATAGTTGTATTTACGATTACAAACTCTCTACTACAACGAGTATTACGAAAGTGACGAGTATTCGCTGACATCACAAAAACGATAAATATATATATGCAATAAACATATCTCATAATATACAATA
>CAHIKZ030002401.1:1492500-1670000 GCA_903632075.3 Acanthosepion pharaonis
TACTTCCTATTCTGCTATACTGTATACATATTCGTTAGGTAGGTTACTCGCTCTTTCCTTCTGTCCCTGTGAGTGTTATATTCTTCAGGTCCTCTTTCTTCATAATGCACCTTTGACCTATCTGTTTCAGATTCTAAGTATAAGCGTCTTTTTTGTTTCAACTTCCCTTAAAGCTTCCTTCCTGTTCATCCTTCCGTTGAACAAAATTTCTTTTAACTCAACTCAATTATCTTTTAATATATTTTCGATTGTAAGAATTAGTCTTTTCTTTTGCGAGTAAATATTGCATTAACAATTTCGTGAGAATAACAACGATTTTCCCGACAAGTCTACTTTATACAAGTCTTACTATTTAACCCATGGATATGGGAAGGACATGGTTACCTTTCCCAAGTGTATTTGCGCGTAAGTGAATGTAAAGGGCCCGACTGGAATTCGAAATCGACTCTTCGATTTCCCATTCCGAGACACACTCCATTACCCGAGCTGCTCATCTACTTTCCACAAATATACATGAGAGAGTCCTTGTGTTGGAGACATGCAACATTTTATGGCATTTTTTTCAATAAAAATTGATAAGAAATTGAAAATGGACAAACCAGTTGAATATTGGCGGAAGATAAAAGAGAAAAGAAAATCTTAATCATTGATCCCTTGTGTTCTTTGCATACAAGCATAGAACAACCCATTCATTTTTAACTTTGAACTCGCAGGGCTTTGGGAGTTGAAGGTGACAGTCATGCCAGATATCATTTGTGCATTTGGTCTGTTAACTGACAAAATAGAGACATAGATAAAGAAAGTTAGTAGACATTGTCCAGTGGAACTATTGCAGACAAGAACCCTCTTAGGAACGACAAGAATTATCCGTAAATAGATGAACACTTGGAGTCAGAGGGAAATTTTCATGATACCTAAGGCCGCTATCCATTGTTAATTAGCAGATATTAACGTATTGTACTACTTATACTACTAAGTGGTCATCGTGGTGATCAAACGATTCGAAACGGCAGCTTACTGAGGGAAAATCTTCTACCTGGTCAGTCATGAACCGAAAGAGACATGATCGCTCAAGTGGATATCACGCATGCCATTTAATTGATTGACTGACTGACTACTACTACTACTACTACTACTACTAATAATAATAATAATAATTTAAGCTCTTCTATATCTGTCTATTTATAGATAGAGATGCAATTATAAATTCGTATCCTAATCGTATGATTGAAAAGCATTAATTCGACACAATTCCTTATTTTATATTAATCTGAATTCAGTGTCAAACAGTCGAATATTTAGCTGAAAAATCTTTGATTAATCTTCTTTGATGTACCGTGTTCTTCAGGTCAGAGTTGATCGTGTCTCTCCACAGCTTCGCGCCTTTTGCTGCTATAAGTAACTTTTACCGCTTTAACTTTCCTTTTTGTCTCTCTTGAGCTATCCATCCACACAAACCCGTTTAGAAGGTAATTAGTATTTCCTCCTGTCTCTCTTGTCTTCAGTATGTCTTATGCTAAATTCTTTAGGCTCTCTTTTCTCAGCAGGTTTCAACTGTCTCCTTCTGATTGTAAGATTAATTGTATTTATTGTTCTTATTTTCCTTAAAACATCCTTATGTCTCAAATGATATGTCAAGAGAATTCTTAGTAAACCTCAATGGAACCACATCTCTCTCGCTTCATTGCCATATAAGCGATTAGATATTAAATATCAATATGGCATTTCCTTGTTTCTAGGGATATGTTTCTATCTCCTGAAACTTTGTTTAATTTCAGGGAGATATTTTTGCTATTACTATACGACTTGCTGTCTCTTTTTACACGACCCAGGAAGTAAATATAAGGCCCTGTCAGAAAACGTAAATTTTTGAAATATGGTTAACACTCCTCCCCGCTTAAGAGTAGTGGTTTATCACTTGTTTCCTGTTTAGGATTGGGTTTCTGGATTCTTCTAAAATCTACTTAAACGCTATACTTCTAACCTTTCCGTTTGAACACTGATATTTTATTTAATATTTATTTATTTATTTTCTCCTCAATAGGAGTAGATAGATTCGTCCACCGTCTGGTTAACACACCAGCTCGGTCTTTTGAAGAGGAGTAGGGGTTTATCCTCAGTTTCCTGTTTAGTATTGGGTTCCTGGTTCCTTCTAAAACCTACTTTAACTGAACTTTTATTAACTATTTTTTCTCTCCTCATTTGGAGAAGATAAGTTAACCTATCGTCATTTTCCCACTCCTACTTGGACTTTTGAACAAGAGTAGAGATTTATTTTGTCCATTGCGTTTTCGGTTCCATCTAAAGTCGTTCCAATCTCTTTTACTTCCAGTAGCTTCCTTGCGTCTTAGTGTCATTATCTCCTTTCTTGGGGTGAACTGATTGTTAAGGGATCCACCCCTTTTTATACAAGTGGACTCACCCAGTATGTACTTGTACTGCTGCCGGTAAATACCCAGGAGTGATACACTGATAGAGTGAGAGTGTGAGGCAACCGCTTTGTAAGAGTCATAGTTACAAGCACGTAGACTCAGAAGGAAGTTATACTTCGATACGGGATTTCCCAGACTGTATATATATATATTATTATTGCTACTAACCGCATTTCTGGATCTACTAACCGTATTACCAATTATATTATTACGTCAATACATTTATTTGCTATATTTCATTCCTGCGTTTGTCATTCATTTGAGACCGGATTTCATCCCGGAATCCACAACACTGATTAAAAAAAAAGAAAAGAAAAAAGGTTACATTCGTAAGGTTTTTAACCATTGTTATTATTATTATTATTGCTTCCGTCGGAAGAATAGTTATGCTCTATCCATTTGCGGTGGCCTAGGCAGGGATCTTTTATGAGAGATCAGCAGTTGCCTATGCAACATGTTCCCCTCTCCAAGCCACCGATGTTGTCCAAGGGAAAGGCAGGGACCAATACAAGATGGCACCGGTGTCGTTGCCGGAAGGAAATTGAACATAACATCGAACTGTCTTAAGGACTCCGGCTCCATATTTGAATTCTTCTAGTCTGGATGCCAACCATAGTGACAAAGTCCAGACTGCGGTACTTTTTTCCTGACCTACACCAGTTACCACCTAAATCTGTCCTGCTATTTACCCATAGAGTGGGAGTGGAGAAGAGATGGATTCATACCTTTCCTGGGGTTATTAGCACGTAAGTGAATGTAACGGACTCAACTGGAATTCGAACTCAGCTCTCTGATTCCACTACCATACCGTAAAACATAACGGCATATTTATTATTTACTAGCAGTAGAGCCCGGCGTTACCCGGGGATGTAACAGTAAGAGATAGATCAAGTATCGACCATCATAAAGACTGAAAAATAAAATTGACAAAGATTATTGTTTAAGGTTGACGGACACGCATGTTTTAATTATTTTTTTTTTTTTTTACCAATTAGTCAAACCCAAACTCAAACAAAAACATTGTTTTCAATCGTTATGAGTCTACCGATTGAATAGAATTTTATTATAAACAATTGTCTTGTAAATGTAATTTTTAAAGCATTCTGAATGTAAAAATAAAAGAAAAAAGTGTGCAAGACAATAAAAACCTGCCAAACAAAAGTGAAGTTTTGTTGAAATCGGTTGAAAAATGTAGGAAATCCGATCCCATATATAAACGAACACACACACACACACACACACACTTTCATTAATGCCTCTTAATCATGTTTTCAAATTGATTTCGTGCAAAAACAATTTGTGTTTTTCCAATTTTAGGCGCTGTCAGAACTACTGCAAGGTAATTTTACGTAGTCCTGTGAAGTTTTGTTGAAATCGGTTGAAAAATGTAGGAAATCCGATCCAATATATAAACGAACAGGCACACACACACACACAACCTGGGTTTATAATAAGTATGATTTTATCATACGTTTTTCGCATATGAATCATTAAATATATAAAGACACGAGGTAGTGTTAGTAAGTTACAAGTCATCGTAACCGAAGCTTCGAAAGTATTGACTTTGTTTAACTAGTGACAACACAAGTTTAAGCACACTGTCACAGAAACTGTAGCGATGGTCTTCTCCAAAAAACAAACACATAAAAAGATGTAGGTGTTGAAGAAACTGAAATGTACCTGCAACAAACATTAGCTAGCCACTCTACTGGGAAACGAGCAGCCAGCCATTATATGGTGATTTTCTAAGCGTAGCTTTGACTTGGCACAAGGCCGAAAGTATGGGGCACCCAATGAGGATCAAACTCACTATTCAGTTGAACGAGACAAGATTGCTAACCAATACACCACGTCGAAGTGCCTGCCATTATATGCGGTGATAAAGAAATGTCGAAAAAATTAATGGTGGAAATAGGTTTTACAAAGAAAAAATAATAATGACGTAAAAAGTTTCTCATTTCCTGGTCATGATTTCAAGAGTTGTATGAAATTTCCGGCGAGACACGGAATACATTAACTAAATCGATCTGTTAAAATTCATGTAAAATCGTCCGTATATAAACACTCTGAATGTATATGTGTAGCTATTTTCTTTGAAATGTTTAACAATAGGTATTTCACCGATACTATCCCACCATTAGTTTCGACTTCACTATGGTTTTTCTTTTAATTTTTTTTAATTAAATCCGCAGAATGTTGTCATTGTTTTTCGCATTGATGTTTTTAAAACTGAGCAGAAAAGGATCAGTATACTTACGTTGGAGTAATGGATAGCAGCTCGGATTGAGAAATCAGAGAGACGAGTTCGAATTCCAGTCGAATCCTTTACATCCACTTACGCGAATAGCCTTGGGAAAGTATGAATCCTCTTCTTCTCCCCCACCCCCAGCTATGTGTAAATAGAAGGACAGACCGTGTTCTTTAGTCTTTGATGGCAACTGGTCTACCGCAGAAAGAAAATGGCAACCTACTGCAGGAAAAAAAATCTGAGAAAGACGCATGATCATCTAAGTGTGTATCATGTATGGTACATAACTGACTGAACCTAGTACACTGGGATTTACTCGTTCTCCCACTAGAACAAGATGTGACACAAGGTCGGTTTAATGTGGGGACCCGAGCGCGTACACCCGGGTAGGGACAAAAATTCCCCTCAGCCCCCAGCAACCGTCGGTTGCGCTGGCCTCGGTGCGAGCACCGATCCCTCCCTCTGGTGCAATGGGAGGGCGCGGCATCGGGCAGCTGTTCCCCGGGGCTGGGCACCTCTTCAGTATTATTTTCCTCAGTTGCCCCTCTGTCCTTTGACAGAGAAGCCCCTGAGCGCACTCTGTCCAAGGACAGAGACGCAACTGAGAGATGATAAGAAAATATGAAATTACCCCAAAAGAGGAATTTTTACACTGAACCTAATACACTGCCAACACTATAATACGTTTGTACCTATGAGGCACAGTGGAGTAATGGATAGCGGCTCGGACAGAGAAATCGGAGAGCCGAGTTTGAATTCCAGTCGAATGTATTGCATTCACTTACGTGCTAATACCCTTAGGAAATGTGTGAATCCTCTCTTCTTCTTCCCCAGCTAAATAGCAGGGCAGATGGGGTTCTATAGCAGTTCGTTTTACTGCAGAAAGAATGACAACCTATTGCGGGAAAAGATACATGATCGCCTAAACGTGTATCACGCATGGGACATAACTGACGATATTCAGTCACCCCCCCACACGAGGGTGTCATGTGGCACAAGGCCTTTTTAACGTGGGCATTCCGAGCCCGTGGGCTCGGCCCAAAATATGCCCATTGAACCTGTATAAACGGATTCAGGGCCGGTTTTACCTCCCCGAAGGAGCCTCCGCCCTTCGGCGTAGCCTCCTCCGGGTTCCTCCCATCCGTAGGAAGAGAGTTGAACCGAACAGTCGGTTCAGACTTGACTTGGGACATAACTGACTGATACTTGGTTGGCATTGTGGTTAAAGTAGTTAAAATAATTTCGGACACAAAGGACAGATGTTCGAATGCTAACAGCTGCTTTCTCGAAATATGTCGGAAAGACACGATGTTTATTCGAAGACAAAAAAAAAATTAATTAATAAAAAGAGAATCAGATTCATATTAACACTGAGCTCACCAGAAGAATTCCTTAATTCGATATTTCGAAAGAAGCCTTTCTTACTTTTCTATGTGACGTGTACCTTCAGGATGCTGGCAACCATGGCTCTCCCCATTTTCTTGTCCTTTGTAGCTCTTAATAGCTTTTGTCATTTTGCCATATATAACAAATCAAATATATTATAATTCTTATATTAATCTATTTTATGTAACGTGTGCGTTTAGAACGTGGACCATCATGGCCTTCCACCACTTCTTGTAATTTGTATCTCTAAATAATGCTTGTTTTTATTATCGGTTCCATTTCCTCTTCTGCCATTAGTTCGTTTCCTCACAGCTTCCCTTTGTCCCCATTACCTTCAGTAAGTCTTGTGCGTGTTAAATTCTCCAAGCAATCTTTTCTCTTTAAAGGTGACATTAATTCAAACTGCTTCTTCCTGATTCTGAGTATAGAAGTACTTTTGGTATCAATTTTCCTTAAAATTTCCTAATTGCTCTCAAGCTCCGTCCATGATATTCTCAGCATCCTTCTGTAGAACCATATTTCTGTTGTTATACGTTCCATATCTCTGAGGAAATTATTCAGCGTTCACTGGAATATAGAAAGATTGATATTATATAGCAGTTCAGCACACATTTCTTTCTTTTTAACGGACATTTTTTTGTTGACTGGAACTCAGTTTAGCTTTCGAAGTCACTATTCGAGGCCCACTGGCATTATCACTACTCACATTTTCACATTTTCTTACTTTCCTCTTAATCTGCACTAAAATAATTCGGAAGATAGTTGAAAAGTAAACACCGTATTTTGCAATTGTTTTGTGTCATTTTACTTACCATCTTCATCAGTCTCATGGCCGGCTTTGGTCGTAGGGTCGCCGTTTAGTTGAGCGTATGACGATAAACTACATCCGACAGCAAGGCCTCTGACCCGGGGGTATTGAGGAGCAGTAACCACCTCTTAATTACTCTTGTTCCCAGGTCCACCCCGACCCGGGGTGGTAGCACCTGTTGGGTACCAATTATGGGGAAATAGTTAACCGCCAAACTGGGTACAAAATACTATGAAAGTATAGAAAATATCATCAATACATTTTTGAAATTAAATTAAAGTTACCAGTAATATATTTTTTTTGGAAAAAACAAAAATTACCAACAAAATTTTTAAAATTACCAACCGATTTTGTAAAAGAAATTACTAATGTGCCCATGAAAATTAATTTTCGTCATTAAATGACCCATAAGTAGTTGATTTGCCGCTAAACAAAGAATAGCAATAGCAACACATGAGAATATGACTTGTCCCTTACATATATCTAGTTTGAAAGTCGCTTATGTGCTACGAATCTTGGACAAGTAGAGGATATCTAAAAAGCACCACCCCTAGGATATTGTGTTAGCACCCCACGGGCTATGCACAGATGTGGAGTACCGTCTATTGTGTCAGATTGCCGTTGAACCTACATGAAGATTCATCCAACTTTTGAAAGGATCTTCTTTTAACCTGTCAAGCCACACTCCTCACTATAGAAATCTGGTGGGGGATCCGGTTTAATCACCTATGACCCGATCATGCGGCAATGAGAATTGGGTTATGTGGTATCAACGGCGTTAAGAAATATTTAGTAATAAAAAAAAAATAAGTTCTTTGTAGCACCGAGATAATTTTTCCGTGAAATAAACAGACCAAGAATGGGTAAAAATCAGATTAAATCTTAGTGACAAAATTAATTACAAAAATTAATTAACACCTATGAATTAAATTAGTCTCTTCGCATTCTCAGAACTCAAAAGCAGAAGACCGAACTTGTTTTTAAAGCAAGTCAGTCGTTTTATGACATAGTCAAGATGGCTGACGAAAATGCTGTCAGCTTTAATTTCCCGTTGTTGTGCTTTATACGCTTTTTAGTTTTATCATCTCTTCTGAAGTAATTTTTTTCAAGCCACATAAAAATAAACAAAAAACATACGATGTCAGTTTGAGTAACCGGCGATAAATATAAATTCATTTGTGAAAATTTGGATGAAAAGTAAAGTTCTTGTTAGCATTAACCAGATGCTGCGTGTCTGGATATCCGCTAAACTTGGTGGTCTGAGTTAACTGATTTAATGAAGAGATATTTGCCTCCCAATTTATTATTCAGAAAATAGTCTTAAACTAAAAAGAAATGGGTACGCATCTAAGAAACCCTTGATAAGGAGCCGGAAAGCACGTGGCTTGGAGAAATTATCTGTTTGCTCCACCAACGAGAAGTCCGAGGAAAGATACTTTTAGCATAGAACATGCGGTTACATTTAGAAATTTCAACTCTAGAATGATAAGACCTAACTGCCAATCTAGTACTACCCATGAATTGGTAAAATCGAGGTGCCAAAGAGGAAAGGGTATCAGAATAATTACTATGAAAATATTTATAGAAAAAGCAAAGGGATATGTGGTACGATGTCAGTTTGAGTAACCGGCGATAAATATAAATTGATTTGTGAAAATTTAATGATATTACGGCGGTGGGGAAGCGACTGGAGCCGAGATTCCGTGTCAGGACCGATAATATTGCAGATTTTTCTATGGGTTTTATCAAGAATCACTAAATACATAGCAGAAGCACCAGACCAGGTTTGAAAGCAATATTCAAGACATGGACAAATGATAGACTGATAACATTCTAAACATTGTTTAGTACGACACAGTGAACCAATTTTCCAAGTAGAAGACCTAGCAATTGATTCAATATAATCTTTCCGCTTTATGTTGGTAGAAAAAGCTCTAAGTGCGATGAGTCACTCTGCTGGAGGTGAGCATCATCATCATCATCATCTTGCGGCCTCAGCCGAGATTGAACTCACTACACCTCTCCAGTATTCCCTATCCGTCATAGCTCCTAAAAGATCTTCCTTAGGGATCAATGTGTCTCGTTTTATCCTATCTGGAAAGGTTAACTTGCGTGATCGATTGTCAGATGATGGGTGCCTCCAGAGTACAAATGATGACACAAGTTCATCTGTGGTACGTGCACAATGCCCGGCGAACTGGACACGTCTCTTGCAAACTAATGTTGATACTCTCAGCAAGTCTCCATATATCATTTCTAGAGTTGGGCGGTTTCGCCATGAAAGATTAAGCACTCTTCTTAAAAGACGTATATAACATCCATCTAAACGACGCTGTTGTTTTGCTGAGAGAGTCCAAGTTTCAGAGCCATAGAGTAAGATTGGCTCAATAAGTACGCGGCGAGCATCAACTATGACGATGGAAAGCAAAAATGATGAAGGAAAGTGCGACATTGAAATCCGAAGATGCATTCCAAAAGCTAAGCAGAGTATCAAGAAAAAGAAAGATTTCGTTAGACACAAAACAAGGTTACAGAATTGTTACCTGATATCAGTTCACCTATATGACAGTGAATGCTGGACAATCTCCTCAGAGATGAAGTAACTTGAAGCAACAGAAATGTCGTTCTATAGATGGATGATGAGGATACTATGGACCGACAATGTGAGCAATGACGAAGTTTTAGAGAAGATAGAAACAAAAAGGAACCCTATTGACACCAGGAAAAGATATTTAAAATTTCTAGGGCACATAATGAGGAAGGAGGGCTTGGAAAATCTGATACTCACCCGGCAGATTGAAGGCTAGAGGGACAGATGAAAACAGCGCGTAACCTAATTAGTGAGCTTGAGGAAATGAATGGCGGAAGAGGGTTAAGGAGAAATAACAAAAAGACAAATTTTTATGAAGAGCTATAAAGGACAGGAAATTGTGGAGAGCCATGACTAACTACGCCCTGAAGTGACATGAAAGTTTTGTTTTGGAGGGGTTAGAATTAACAATCCGTTTCTTGCTCCAGATAACTACAGATTGTGGGTCAATTTTGAGATCAACATCAAATTTGACTTTATTGAACAGATCAGATTTACTATTAAGACAGAAATAGATAGCTGTGTCATCGGAATTGATACCGACTTGAGGACTGATGACACCAGGAATGTCGTTGGCGAAAATTAGGGACAATGTCCGTCCAAGAATAGAGCGATGAGAGAAAACGGCATTGATGTCAAAAATAATACATTTTATACATCTTTTTTTCTTGAATATTATATAAAATGTAAATGCAATAGAAGAAATGCAATGTCAATGATCTCTATAGAATGATTATCAGGAAGTCAATGTTCATCAACTAAGTGTTACTGATGGAATAAGGATATGATTTTAGTATAGAAATGATTTAAAAGAGAGAGTTAATTATAAGCAATTAATGTCCATGTTACTGACAGAATACGGCTACTAAATATATACTTTTCGATCACATGCTTACTTCAATTTTAATGATAGCAACGTCTGATTAGAATACGAGAGTAAATTTTAATTACGGAAAATAATTTTTTGACTCCGTCTGCAGAATCTAGGCCATGCTGTTTCAATTCTTTCTTCGAACGTTCGATCCTCATTCTTGAGAGATTCTATCTTTCCCCTCGAAGTATGGCCATTTGTAAAACTTACTCATATTTTCTTGTCTTCTGTGCACATATCCTATGTCCAGGTGTATTTATTTCCTTGTTAATAGAGATGCAATCACCGACATATTGTGAGGCCTGATTTTGCACTTGGTGGATTTGAGAACACCTTCTAGATTAACTATCGTGGCTTCTAGATTTTTGACTTTCTGAGTTGACGTCAATTACAAACCATATTTGGTATCTTGTACAGTGTACCTAGTACATATTGGGGTCACCACTGATCAACCCTTCTTAGATAAATGGTTTCTGATGGACATAATATTCTATTCAGACATTCTGGTATTTATCGGCGTCAATCACATACTACATTGCACCGAGAAAAGCAACAAAATAAGGGTGGAAATTAAATTTTATTTTATTCATCTTTCTTTTATATTCATATTGTTTTTCTTGTTTTCTTTCATTTTTACAAATTCCTTCCACTTTTTCCCTGTTGTAAATTTTTCTTTTTTTCGTTTTTTCTTTCATGGAATATTAATTTTTTTAATTTCCCTTTTCATTTTCTCTTTTTTCTTGCTTTCTTTTTCCTCTGGTTGAGACTATCGTTTATTTATATTTGCCTTTTTTTTTGTCTGATAGATTATTCTTGCCTTGTCGTCTGATTGCGTCTTTCTTTCATTATTCTTTCTTTCTTCTGAAAAAATGACAGGACGAATGATTGGAAAATTTATTTTGTCTTCCATCTTTGTTTTTTTCTTTCTTCGTTCGATATTTCATTTTCCTTTCTTACCTTTCTCTCTATCATTTTTTTTTTTAATTAGCTGCATTTTCCTGATTTTTCCTCATATTCCCATTCCGTGAGTCTTTGTTTCCTTTCTTTCTTTGCCATTAATTTCCTTATTTGCATTTTTTATATAGACCTAGGCTAACGCACACAACAAAAAATACTTCCCACATTTACCTCCCAGAAAAAAAACAAAAAAACATCCCAAATAATGTTAAGACACTAGATGAAGACACCATTGCCACTAATGTTTTACCATTATGTGGGAGGGATTTCTAGGAGGTATATCTACCGCACTCTATATATGTGTAAATAATGTATGTTAATTAGAGATGTACAATAATAAGAATGATTTGATTGTAATCTTCACGATTCGATTTATCACTGTCACCGGTTAATTAGACGTCTTTAGTTTTGTGTTCATTTACAATATATATGAGAGGCCTCGCTAATATCTGCAGTCTGTGTAAACATTTAAATGAGAATAAAACAAGTAAACTAAAGATGGCAGATACGACTGAGGCAATACGACATATATTTGATAAACGCGAAAACCGATTATTTTACTCTTATTTTGGTAAAAAAAATATCCTTGAACATGATTTCAGAAATATTAGCTAGAGTCAAAATTAATTTCCGTTTTCTTTATAAAGTTTATTTTCCAAAAAGTAAAGTACGGTTACGTTTTATTGACACTATTTGTATTGAGACGATTGTCGTCATCTTTTGTGGTTGTTATCACAACCTTTCGAGCGTTGTTCCGTCCGGTCTTCCTCAGGTGTATATCGAGCTTGGATAACCTAGAGGAAATTCTGAACTGAACACTTTATTTAATCTACGAGGTAGACTATTCTCGTTCCACTGTTCATATCTGGAGCTATCGTCTAATTCTTATTTACTATTGTTCAGTTATTGCTCGCCCGTTTCCACAGAGTGCAGGTATATACCGCCCGACCTAGGGATTGCACTCAAAATCACCATGTCACCAAATTCACAAACTGTAATCTACCTTCGTAGTTTAAATAACGTGTTCAGTTTAGAATTTTATTTCATTTTAGTGTTTTCTATCTTCTTCATGCTGACTCATGCTTGAGGTCGCAGCATACCAACATACGGCAAAGCTCAATTACCAGCGTAAAGCGGAGACCTTTGCATTATCATTGTTCCCTGTAGCCTAATTGGTGATGTTCACTTCACCTAAAGGAGCGGTTTCCGTGATGGAAAAAATGAATTCTATAGGCACTCACATTTTTAGTTAGTAATGACTTCTCCGTTTATAGGTTGGTTGAATAAATATTTCACTGGTTAAAATAACAATGATATTAAACCCGTGTACCCTCGAAAATAAAGTCTATAAACCTTTTTTTCCGTTAGTAATAACAAATAAAGTCGGATTAAAAATATTCTTACTCTATTTTTGGACACGAGAATACAACTAACAGATATGTAGTTCGCATGGGGCCCAACAAGAGGTGTGCATTCCATAAAGTGGTAACTGACTTTTCTCTCTGACATAACTAAAAGCCTAACCGGCTTTAGAAAAATGAGTTTTCTTTTTATGCAAAACATGATATTTAATCGATTGCAAAAATCAATACGTCATAACGGAAATATGTTAAGTAATTCTCATGCTACCAATTAAATCAATCAAGAACCTTCAATAGAAGAGAATAGTTGATGAATTCTAGAGGATAATTACGATAATTAAAGATAAAATTAATTATTGTTACAAAAAAAAAGCATTCTTTATTTCTTCATCCTCAATTTCCGTTAGAGCCAAAATTAAAACTTCTATTTGCAGTTAATGAGGGCGTACATATAATTTTTAAATCAGTTTTTGTCTCTCGCTTTTTTGGTTGAGGTATGTACAGATTACCAAAAAGGCTTAGTGGTCTAAGTAAAATAAAAAATGGGACTATTTAAAAAGCAAATTCGTCCCTACTCATTTTTCTTTCAGTCCAACTCTTTACCTGAGACCTTTTCACCTTATTGGAGCTTTTGACGTAAGAAACGTTTCTTCTGGGTTATGTTCGTTCAGAAAGCAGTCGGTCAAGGGTCTCCTCAAATTCCTATCTTTTGCAGCACATAGCAACCTTCGAAGTTTTTTTTTTACCATGCTTCTTTGTTCTCAGTCTACTATCCTTTAACACTGAAATCTCTATCTATAAAAGGCAGGATGTGTGTGTGTGTGTGTGTGTGTGTAACGAATGCACGGACGCAATTTTTGACGGATTTGCACCAAAATTTACATGCACATGCTCCAAGTTAGTGGGAAGGCCAAGACCGACGTTGCATTTCCCAACTTCCATCGATAGTGGAAATAATCGATTTTTTCATACTTCTACGGCAGTTTTAATGTAGTTTGCGGCCATTTTCTACTGGTCAGAGTGAGAGCCTATAGATGGCTCCACGAATAGGTAGGAAGATTCTATTGGCCAGCGTGAGAGCCAACAGCTGACTGACATGAATGTTAACTAGCATGCTAGCATGCAAAAAAAAAATGATAGCTACATTCGTCACAAGTGGGAAAAATTTAAATCTGCATGGCACTTTACTCCAATTGACTCATTCACTTGCTTAAACTCAACCTTGATTCTGATTCCGCAGTACTGGGTTGGGTGTGAAAAAGTATTTGTTGTTAACATTCTTTTTTCATTCGGTTTTTCTAGTTACGAGTCCTTTTTTAAAGCTGATCGATTTGTGTTCATTTTGTTTAGTTCTTTTTTCGTAACAGATATAATGTTTAGCATAGAGCTTAGAAAAACTTCGTAGTATGAGATAGGCAAGAAGTAAGGCATGTAACAACACCAGCACGGCAAAGGGCACTCCTTTAAAGGCAAGAAAGGGCAAAAATATTTTAAGTCAAGTGATAGCGATTGCTGTATGAATCGTACGATTTTTTAATCAAGCACGGGCAACGCCGGGCCATCCTGCTAATACTTTGCTAAAATTGACCTCAAATCTGCCTATAGCCAGATACAAATTGATGAAAAATTTAAAGAGTTCACTTCAATTAACTCTCCGATAGGCTTACTCAGATGGATGTATATGCTTTATGGTGTAAAACAGCAAGTATTATTTTTCAAAAAGCCATTGAAATGTACTAACTGGTGATATCAAAACATAATTATCTATCAAGACGTCATGATTTTAAGAATATGATCGTCAATAGAATACGTATTGGTGCTACCAGTAAAGAAGGGCTAAAACAAAGAAACGGGTCATGATTTAAACACATTTAAACAATGCTGGGATTAAACAAGGATTAACGTGTGTTAAATTGTAACACAATAACATATCTGGAATAACAGATTTCCAAAGATAGAATTTCATCAGACATATATTTGATAAAAGAAAATACCAGAGTCATCTACACCTACAAATAATAAAAAAAAAAGAATTGGAATCTTTTTTAGGATTAGGGTTTTATGGTTGGCGTTCAGTAATGATTAACAAGATCCTTCTGCAAGAGCATTTGCTTACATCGTGTGCTCAATACGCACACTTCGCCCTAGGTTAAGCAGAAGATATAATATTAAGTTTAAACAATTTGTCTAAATGAAAGAAAACTAAAAGAGTTTGTAAAGTGTTTGAGGTCTTATGACGTGAATATTTTGTTTTTAACTTAAATTATTTTTCTTTGACTGAGGTAATTAAGATCATACATATGTAACGAAGTCTAGGCAAAAAATAGTTGGTAAGCCTACAATAGAATATAGATTGGAAGTCAAAAGTTAATAATTATTAGTAGAAGATGAAAAAAACACTATCTAGCTTCACAATCTATCCCAGCTGAGCTATTTTAATACTGATCAAAGAACTTAATACTTATATGGTAATTGTAATGGTGATATTAGACGGTTCTTTACAAAGACAAATTCTGCATTCATTGATCGAAAAATTAGCATTAATGTCCGCTGAAATTTAAAAAAAATAAAATCATTAAAATTTAATATCATATAATAATAATAATAATAATAATAATAATAATAATAATAATAATAATAATAATAATAATGTTGTAGTTGGAGCCCTAGGACCTGTTGTAGTTGGAGCCCTAGGACTGGTTGAAAAAGATTGCAGTAGACTAATTGAAGGGATTCCTGGAAGTCCATGCCTCAAGGAGATACAAAAATTGTTCTGACAAGTACAGCCCACACTTTACGAAGGGCTTTATCTATGTAATTATTTTTTTTTTTTTGTCAGTGGAAAGTGTCATGACGCCATTTCTAATCTTAGGTCCCTGGACGGGACCCAGAAAAAAATGTGTAAACGCCAGAAATCAAAGAAAATAATAATAATAATAATAATAATAATAATAATCAATTATAACATCTTTCTTAAATCAGTTTCCTAGGAAAATAGTTTTCTCATATCCAGTGTTACTACGCATTTAGGTATTATTTATTATTATATAACTTGAACTTATTATTATATAGCTTGTTCGTCTTGAAAGACGACTGGATGGAACATATACAAATCTACTTACACAAATCCAAGACAATCGGTTGGAGATCCCGTGCAACGCTTACCACAATTTACTGATAATTATCTGTTAAGCTCAAAAAAGAAAAAAAAAATGATTACAGTTTACCTCCCACCGCCACTGACTGGACTGGAAAATCGTCTCATCTTTACTCCTATGACATCCTTCTAGAGGTGTCTTCTCGCGAAAATTAACTTTCTCAGTCACCATAGCTCGGGACTCAGGGTTAGACATTGGGGATATGGGTACGGCGATACAGGACCGAACAGTGTGGAAAGGTATTATCAATGGAGTTCCATCCTACCAAAGGGAAGTCGAAGGATGATGATGATGATGATGTATTATTGATAGTTTCTTTCCTAACATTTTGTTTAAGTAGATCTGAAAAGTTAGCATCGGGATTATGTTAGTATTTTCTCTTCGAGTTATTTTAGTTGTTACTACTGTTGGAAATGTAGTTTCTGTTATTTGGTAAAGTTCTTGGTGGAGATTCTGCAGCGTCATTCTATCAGTTCGTTTGAACGATTGTCTTTTTTTAAAGATCTGTAAGGTTCATTTACTAGAAACCATTTTTAATCTTTGATCTGTGAAAATAGTTTTAGACAACTGATATTTTAAACATTTTTGAATCAATCATGTCAATATGAGAGAGTAGAAATGACGTGCCTATTAAAGAACATACGTCGAGTTCTTAGTTTAATATTTTGATTCATGTTATGGGAAGCAATAAAAAGCATATAAGTGTTGGGGGGGATCTATTGTGTTAAATGTTTCAGTCATGGAGTGACTACCTACTCTGAAAATCAGACTTTCTTTACTTGGTTTGAAACACTTAGCAAATATCAATGATAGAAAAAGTAGTAGTTTATTTGTACAGACACGCTTCAAATTAAACAGTCTGTTGCAACGCACTGCGTGATTGACTCCAGGGCTCGAAATTGGATTAACATTACTGTAATGTTCATTACATCGTGAATATGGTCTTATGCTTTTCTTCTTCTTCTTCTTCTTCATTATTATTATTATTATTATGATTATTATTATTATTATTATTATTATTATTATGTAATATCATTAATTATAACTGTAAGTCGAATGATGGGATTATGAATCCGGATTACACCCACAGAGTTCCGGATCGCATTGAGCGACAACACCGTGGAGAAATTCCAAGCAAGAAAAGCATTCAGTGGCCAAAAGGCAATCAGAGAGATACCTGGTTGAATCTCGATCAGAAACGCTCATTAATACTTACCACCCATCTAAAGGGCCCCAGTAGCCAGCGGAGAGAGTCGTGTGCGAGGTGCATCTTGAGTAGTTTGCCCTGGCAACTGAACAAAGGTTAAGATAAGAGGAAGGAGAAGCGACCAAATAGACGACAGATTCGGAAGAGTAAACTACGATCAGAGCAGAATATTGTGAAGCGCCAACTCAAAGAAGCTCCAATTCATGAGAGGGCAGGCCTCAAATACCCGCTTAAGGATATTAAAGAAAGGATTTTGAGGTGAGAACCAAAGAAAACCTCGGAAGAAAAAAACGAATATCATTTTACAATGATCCTTACACTTTTGCTAAAAAGCTGTTCCCCGAGAATAAGATCGGCAAACTCGATGTACCACAGGAGGAACTCGAGAACCACCTGAGGATGATGTATTCTGATGCTTGGTAAGATTTTCCAGTCCCTCCTATGAATGATCTTGCGAGGCAACAAGATCCAGAGGTCATGTTTAGATGAGGGAAATTCAGGAATTCCTCTGCGAATCTCCTGCCAGTAGTGTATCTGGAATAAATGGAATATCCTACAAGTTATATAAGAATTGTCCAAACGTCATCAAGCAACCCACCATGCTCCACCAGCGGGAATAGGAACATGGTTTTATACCACAAGAATGGTGCTTGGCGGATGGCATTTGGATACTTAAGAAAAAAAATGCAAACGGCATTGTAAATTTCCGCCGTATATTACTCTTGAATGTAGAAGAGAAAGATTTTTGGAGTTCTTGCCCGTTGTATGAAGGACTTCTTTCTAGGTAAGCATTATATAAACACAGCTGTCCAGAAGGCTGGGATACCTAGCTTCCTTCCATCTTTTCTATTAATAAGATTTCTCGAATATTCAGACCGGTAGACGAAAATGAATAAATAAATTGTTTAATAAATAAACGGAGCGCTTACTCAAATATGAGTATCCAATGATTAATTAAATTTGTTACTTCTTTAGTAATGCATACATACATATCTATCTATCTATCTATCTATCTATCTATCTATCTATCTATCTATCTATCTATCTATTCCAATCTGTTCATATTTATTTATGTATATATCCTAGTCATAGTTCATATCTGTATATCCTAGTCATAGTTCATATCTATCTATCTATCTATGTATCTATCTATCTATCTATCTATCTATCTATCTATCTATCTATCTATCTATCTATCTATCTATTCCAATCTGTTCATATTTATTTATGTATATATCCTTGTCATAGTTCATATCTGTATATCCTAGTCATAGTTCATATCTATCTATCTATCTATCGAAATCTGTTCATATATCTATGTATCTATCTATCCTAGTCAGTTATCAATCTATCGATCTATTGATCTATCTATCTAAACATTGCGGATGTAAAGATCAACACTGGATGTTCATATTTATCTATGTATATATCCTAGTCATAATTCATATCTATCTATCTATCCTAGTCATAGTTCATATCTATCTATCTATCTATCTATCTATCTATCTATCTATCTATCTATCTATCTATCTATCTATCCCAATCTGTTCATATTTATTGATGTATATATCCTAGTCATAGTTCATATCTATCTATCCTAGTCATAGTTCATATCTATCTATCCTAGTCATAGTTCATATCTATCTATCTATCTATCTATCTATCTATCTATCTATCTATCTATCTATCCAAATCTGTTCATATATATCTATGTATCTATCTATCCCAGTCAGTTATCTATCTATATATCGATGTATTGATCTATCTATCTAAACATTGCAGATGTAAAAAAACAACACTGGATGGTGACTGAAAGCTTCATGCGTTACGCAATAGTCAAACCATCTGAAGACACGCATAGGGCGTGATACGAAAAAGTTTCCTGCTGTGTTGACTCTGGTCTCCGCATATATTTTAACCTATAAAAATTTAAGTATATATATATGTTTAATCACGTGTGCACACACAGACACACATCCAGATATATATGTGTGTGTGTGTGTGTGCTTGTGTATGTTAATGACAGGATCAGGAGCTTTGAGCTCTCTCTCTCTCTCTCTCTCTCAGACACACATTCACACACACATACAAACACGCTCATACGTACACACCAACAGAGTCTATGTATACGTACATGAATGGATATAATGCCATTAACGTTTCTCCCTGGAATCAATTCAGAAATAAAACAATGAAGAAACTCCTGACTGTATTTCAAATCGATGGCGGGACAAGAAAAATTGACATATATGCATTTGTTGTCTCTTTCATCATAATTGATAATCTCCAAGAATAACATCCTTTGTCGTTCACGTCCATAAATTTATGACTGAAAACTGTGTTGGATATACTCTCTGGGCATTTCGAAAGTTTCAAACTTTTAAAGCAAACAGTATTTCCCTGATAAATCAACGGCTGTGAAATGGTTCATATACAACAAGCCTTGTTTTACGCAAAACAATTCTTAGGAAGAATTTTGTAATCGTTATTTTGAGGCCAGTTACCGAAGACTTGAGTTTGAAGTGTTTTTTTTTTTGGTACTCCTTTGTGGTATAAGTACCCCAAATAGTACCCAAAACAGTGACCCAAAAAGTATTTAGACATTGTATTTAAAGGATATTCCATTAAAGTTACGCTGACAATCACACGCGATTTTTTACATCTTCTTGTGGCATTAATTTCGGAGTTAGAGAAAAAAAATCTCGTAATTTTAATAAACTGATTGATTAGATTGATTGATTTTCTACGGTTCATCAATCAATTTCAGGTTATTTAAAACCAGAAATTAATTTTAGACAATATGAATCTTTATTTTACTTAATAATGATTTAGTGATTGAAGTCCTACTAATTAACCCATAGCTGGGGGAGAAGATTTGGAGTCCTAAAGAATATTTAAACGTATAAGAGAATTATGAACCCGACTAGAATTAGGACACGGCTCTTCGAGTAACAATTCCGAGCAATGACATCACAAGCACATTCAACTTTTACAGCACCCTATATTTCTAAGCCGTCATCCATCTATGCACTAACCAGGCTCGACGTTGCTTAATTTCAGTGATTGTACGGGAACCGGCGTTACAACGTGATAAGGTCGTAAGCCTATTGATAAACGCATTTGACTTATTTATATAGTCACACCATCTTTGCATTGGATGTACCAAAATGGGCTGTATTTGAAATGCTAGTGTTGCTAGATTTTGAATTTTGTAACTAGTAAATTTATCGGCTCGTATTAAAAATCGAATTGGGTAAATTGTGATGAAAAGTAATGAAAAGTAAAAAAAAAAAGAAAACAAGCTAGGAGTTCTGTTATTTTGAATTTAGAAGAAATGTTGAAGAATAAGTTGACCACCAATATCAGGTTATGGATTGGAGCATTAATTTTGTATTACGAACATTTTAGTACCCATTTGTCAAACTGTGATCGCTGGCTGTTAACATCCATGTCCACTTTATACACACACACACACACACACACACACACACACACACACACACACACATATATATATATATATATATATATATATATATATATATATATATATATTAGATAGATAGATGAAGAAATATACTCTTAAGGTGTGCTATATTTATGGGATAAAGTGCTCAATATCAGAGATAGTGAGTGCGTAAATATAAAAGTGAACATTGAAGTCAACACTTAGAGGCGACAGGCTTTTTCATGCTAGAGGCAATCGTCAGGCCACGCGTGTTGATTTTTTTCTCGGCTATTTATATATACGAGTCAGTAGTACATTGTGGATAGTCTATTTTGGCAGTTATTTTGCCTGAAGTTGCTTATTTGTCTATTTACTTATTTAAGTTAAATTATTTTGCTTATTTTTTTTAATTTGTATTTTTTACTTGTTATTTTTATTTTTTATTTTTTTTTTTTTTAAGATAAGAAATAAAAATGTAATAAATTATAAGCATGGAATATTAGTGTTTGAGCCTTTTATATTATATTCTTTCTCTACCTGGATTCTATATTATATATTTATATAATATATATATATATATATATATATATATATATATATAAGCACATTCAACTTTTACAGCACTGCCATGAATAGACAAAAATTAGTTTTATTATTACCACTCATGATAATAAAAAGTAAAAAATGAAAAACAGGCTAGCTAATCGGTTTCGTACCTCGCTCAACAGAGCTAAATTGAGTTAAATAGAGTAAATTATATAATAAAAAATGACAATAGACAAAGTTTATTGGTTGGAAAAAATAAACTTTGTCCATTTTTCTTGGCACTGATAAAATTTTGTACCACCAAACATATCTTTAAATATATATATATATATATATATATATATATATATATATATATATATATATATATATATACGAGGTCATTCAATAAATAAAGGTGAATTTTTTCGCTATAAGAACATCTAAAACAGCTAGAAGCTTACTTTTCTTTTTCAATGTAATCTCCCAGCACTGTCACACACTTTTCCCATCTGTGCACAAACTTCCGTATTCCCTCAGCGTCAAAATCTTTGGACTGATGTCTCAGCCAGTCACTCACAACACTTTTGACTTTATCGTCACTTTTAAACTTCGTGCCTCTCGTGAACGCTTTCAAGGGACCAAACAGGTGAAAGTCTAAAGGGGCAAGGTCTGGGCTGTAAGGGGGGATGAGGGAGCAGTTCCCAGCCCAGCTCGTTGATGGTCTGCACCGTTTGGGCTGCTGTGTGAGATGCCTTGCGTTGTCCTTCTGACTGATGACCCCTGCGTTTGTTCTTTATGCCTTTCTTGACCTGCCTTAGCAGTTCACAGTAGTTCTTCTGTCAGACTGAATGAGGTCGTTGACTGATTCGATCACCTCAGGAGACCTCACTTCTGTAGGCCTCCCAGGCTTGTCTTCATCCTCAACACTGCTCCGTTCATCTTTAAACAATTTAGCCCACTTGTAGACATTTTTTTGGTTGAAACATGTGGCACCATACACAGTTGACATTCTCCGATGAATTTCAACTGGTTTGCACCCTTCAGCAACCAAAAACTTGATAAGTGATCGCTGTTCAATCCTGGTCGGCCATCTTTGTTAATCGCCAAAACTCTCAAAGGTTTTTTTAATCTGCAAAAGAAATTAAATCCATGTGAAAAAGAAGTAAAATAAAAAAAAGAAAGCTTCTATCTGTATTAGAAGTCCTTATACCGAAAAATTCACCTTATTTATTGAATGACCCTTGTATATATATATATATATATATATATATTGACCACTAATATTATCTCTCTCTTTCTCTCTCTCTCTCACTATATATATATATATATATATATATATATATATATATATATATATATATGCATTTTTCGACATGTGTAGCTACAGATGTCTCTTGTTCCTGTTCTGACAATTGTTTCGCTTTATTATTCAATATTGAGTTGATATTTCAACAAGTAGTGTAGGATATATTTTCTATTTTACACTGTTTCCTATGACGTTGCAAGCTGATCACTAAGCTATTGCTATTTCAATGACAAGTATTCAGATGAGCTCCACTCTTTTGTTTTACCGGTTCACACCTTTACAGCAAGGACTCACCCTGTCTCGTTTAAAAAAAGTAGGATCACCCACATCTTCCAGTATTCCATTTGCAAGGAGAAAGATCCACCTAGACAGCTATTTTCTTAATTGAACAATTAACCTCTTAAAGTCATATATATCCTTCTTATCTTCATTTCCCTCTACGCCTTCTTACGTTCATAGCGTAGACTAATTCCGTAACCTTGTATTGATGAACTCTAGTATGTATAAAAACTTTGAGAGATGTCTAGATAAAGCAAAATATTAAATGCAGATTTTAAAGTGTTTAATTCTTCATATCTTCCTTCAGCTAAGTATTCTCTTAAAACGATGAGACTGTCTCTATATCCAAGAGATGAATCTATTTATATGTAATTGAAATTGAACATTTTTAATGGATTATTTTTTTATTTTGTGGAAATAAAATAGCCTGCGGATCAAAAGGGAGATGCACAAAACAGAAAGGTATGTTAAAAAGATCATTGATTCTGTAATAAACGAAAATATCCACTGAGTCTTTTATTCATTACCTTCAGGATTCAGAGTTGAATTATTTACACTAACACGAAAAAGATATTTCTTGGGATTTCGCACCTTGTCTGTTTTCTGTAGCTTTTCGATTTCATTCTATTTTGGTGCAATCAAATATTCCCTAAATCTCCAATAAAATGTGGAGTTGTACAGAATAGGTCCTCGAAGACTAATAAAAGAAACTGGAGGATGTTTTTCAGAGATTCTTACTTCTCCCCAGCCGCCATTACCCATGTCCTTTCCCTCTCTGGCCTTATTTCAATCAGTCAGTTCAGAAAGCTTCCATGATTCGTATTTGGTAGAACTAGCAAGAAATGAAATGCAAAAAGAATAAAATTCTGGTGTGATAAATTCGTCTGGAATCTTTGAGGGGACTCTAGAAAAAACAAACAAACAAAAAACCAAAAACAAAAACAAAAACGGAAAATTCAATCACAGGAGAGAAAAGATACGGAAGATGCCTATTTGATTACTATTGACATTCGGAATATATATATATATATATATATATATATATATATATATATATATATATATATATATATATATATATATATATATATATATATATATATATATACTACATTATATTACCTTTGAGCAGTAGCGGTATTAATTCAAAGCACAAGTACCGAATTTGGTGAGAGGGACGTGTTTCAATTTCTCGTTTGCGAGAAAATGAGTTTCTTTTTAATAAGGCAAACGTTGTTTCTTGTTTATCTCTATACTTAGACGTTGAATCCAAAAATCAATGACATTCCGAACAAAAAAAAAACGGTGTAACTTTGTCTGATTCCTAGAGAACATCAAGAGGTGATCCATTTTAAACAAAAATAATATGAGAGCGATGCCAATTGGTTAGAATGCTAGCGTTCCGACTATGAGACCCGGGTTCGAACTGCATCATGGTCGATTCCTCAAGCAAGTGGTTTCTTGATTACAGCATGTTGAAACGATCACATTATTTGGAAATGTCGGGAAACTATACCAGGGTTTGTCCCATGCCTTCTGTGTGAAATTGAGTACAAGAAAATCTTCGGAAGCAATCAGTGGTTTTGTTAGTATGATGGGTCACCGTGATCTAAGGTTTGCTCAACTCCTGATCACTCCGGATTATCTGTTCTATCCTAGAAATTATAATTCATATCTGCCCAGTATAGCTGCTGTATAAACCTGAGGTTGATTCTGTGGCTGTTGAAGCAACACAGAAGGACTTAATAAAGTACCATCAACAGCAAACAGCTAGCCACTAGGGCAGACGTGTATCGGAAACGAATAACTAGAGATTATATATAAAATTAACTTAAATGCATGCCATTGAAACAAAAGCACCAACATAAAAAAATAATGTTAATAATAATGAATTTTTCTCTCTGGGATCTAAACTTTCTGAATTTAAGCGTAGTGCTAGATTGGATGAAATATAACCTTAAGTATTTTGCCAATAGTTCTTTCTTCGCTTATGGAACATTTCAGGCTTCTTGGTTCGTAGACAATTTTGATCTTCAAAAATTTAAATGCAATGTCAATCGTCATCTACTGTCTTCTTAATTCCTGTTCTTTTATTGTTCGCTCTTCTTAACAGTGTTTTTCTTTTTCTCATATTAACTAATGCTCAGTGCCTTCTTGCGTCTTAGTTGCTTTATTGCCATGCCTGGGGGCAAAATGATTAAAAAAAATTATGATAAAAACATAAAACATACACCATCTTGTTTCTGAAACTGTTGGTTACCAGAGACGTTTCGGAATTCGGAAATTTCTGTTTCGAAATGGTAGGACACGTGTGGATGGAACGACGGATACCTGAGTGGAAAGTGGGATTGGCAAACCGGGTTCAAATTCTAGCCTAGGCTCTTGTATTCACTTTCTATTAATATCTTTGGAAGAAGCATGAACCCGTGTGTTTTCCTTCCAACTCTGATTTAAATAACATTTTAGACTGGACTCTCCAGTCTTGATTGGCAACCAGTCTAGGAGAAGGATTACTATGGATTCAGAAACGTGAGAAAAGGAAATGGCTAACAACTCAAATATCTTCGCAAGATATCGTGGCAACTCACATATATTAAAGATAAAAAAAAAGATGTGGAAAGCCATGTATCCTTTGTACTAAAGAGTGATGGAATTTCTAAAAAGTACTTATGTTCAATCTAACTTAGAATATGACGATATTAAACCCAAGAGGACAAGTACTGTATAGTTTCTTCTGTTATGTCATTTAACATCGTCGCTGATAATCATTCTCCACTCTTTCTTTCTTTCTTTCTTTCTTTCTTTCTTTTTTTCTTTCTTATTTAATTTTCTCCTCTTTTCCTTCTTTTGCCTTTTCATTCTCTTTTCTTTCTCAGTTTTCCGCCTTCTCCTTTCTTTTCTTGTTTTATTACTTTATCTTTTCTCTCTCTCTCTTTCTCTCTTTCTTCCTCGCTTCCTTCTTTCAGGTCGTTTCGGATGCGCAGGTGGTGTAGTGGATAGCGGTTCGGAATGAGAAAAGGGAGAGCGGATTTCGAATTCCAGTCAGCCTCGTCACATTCGTGTACGCTCAAATATACATGGGGAAGATATGAATCTATCTCATTCTCCCAGTTATGGATTAAATAGTAGGACTTATTTCTGGAAAATAAAACATAGTTATTCTCAAAAATTATTATTCTTGCAATACTAAATTCATTTTGACTTTAAATAATCCGAAATGGATTGGTAAACCATAACAACAAAATCAATCAAAACAACCTTTCAGGTCATCGCTGTAAATGGCTCTCCACCATGTCTTATCTTATTGTTCTGTCATTTGATTACTGAAACTCGTCAATACAGGTTAGTCACTGTTTCGTAATGCTTAACTGGATTTCAAGGTGTCCTGTGAGTATTCAATTCTACAAGCCATAGTATCTCTTCTTCTTCGTTTCTCCCATGATATATCTATGGCATTAAGGGCATCTATCTGTAGGCTTACGGCCATATCACATTGAAACATCGGTTCCCGTACGATCACTGAAGTTACGTAACGTCAAGCCAGGTCAGTACTTAGATGGGTAACTGTTTGGGAATAACAGATGTTATAAATTTGGTTGTATGTAATAAATAATAGCTGGAAAATGTTAATAGGAGACACGATTTCTAGTTTCAGTTGGGTTCGTTATATACCCTTATGCGTAAATACCTTTGGAGAAAGTATTAATCCACCTCTTCTCTCCACTTAATTAATTAGTAAAATTTGTTTCATTAATTCATTATTATCTCAAAAGAAAATTATTAAAATTTAAAAATATTTTCTGGCTTTAAGTGATCTAAAGGGGTTGATAAGCCGTAAAAAAACAAATCATTCAATAAAACATTCTTTAATTGATTCAATTTATGTTGAAGACATAGAAAACAAGTTGATAAAAATTCATGCATTTATCCGTAGAACCAAATCGTTATTATTTGAAGCAACATTTTCGTCTTCGAGGATTACTCCCGAATTCACTGTCATGTTAGAGTTAGGCTATTGCAATAGCAAACCACTAGTCTTTTCTTTTCTCTTACTGCACAAGATGAGTGAAATTGGGTAGATGGAACCCTTACAGGCCGCGGTAGCTTTGCTAGTCATCGTGGCCATGGGATTGAGCGTGATGGCTTTCAAATTGTTGATCACATTAGGTAACATTCTCTTTCCCAGAAACTGTAACTAAGGTCTGCTCAGCATAGTTACCGTATATACCACAGGTGGGCTCTTTGGGTGTTGAACAAACATAAATATGCCTGAGCAAGCGTCTGCAATAGGGATTGACTAGCCGCCCTGGTAGACGGGTATCCTCGAATACGACTGGCCAGATATACATGCATATACAGTATCTATACTGACAAAGTCCGTCGTGAATTTGAAACAATGTTTTCCGAGGAGTTCAATAAATCCGACGTGACGTTAGTTGAATTTGATCTGGATTCATCACTTGATGATGTTCAACCGATCTGATTCATTTTCGCTAATGAATCAAGTGCATTGACAAGGAAATAGTTTATTTTGAGACGTAATTGCGTTTTTCGACATTTGGTAACGTCAAAGACATTAATATTTCTGCGATGGAAATGATGAATATTTATGCTTTGGATAAAACAATACTTTATTTCATTTTCAGAGTATTAACACTTAATAACTATGAAAGTATTAATGTGCATTTATTTCTGATTAAAAAAATGGTAACATTTCAAACGGGTTCAAACTAAGCTCAACACATGTACGGTGACATTTAATGACAAAAGGTAACTTATTTGTCCTACTCAGTGATTATTCAGCACTTATTTTTCAACACTTTTATGTAAGGGATACAAAAGGCAATTATCTCATTTTGGTCGATAAGATGTCATGCGACAAAAATGCTTAGTCAGTCAGTTATTTTCCAAGAGTCAAACCGAACAGTTGCCTCTCAAGGATTTCTGCCTGGGGCAAACAGGTGCCACGGAGTACAACTTGCAATCTCATAGTGTCGTTTTCCTATGAAAATATATCTTCACCAGATATAGAAAATATATCCAGCTCGCAGTTCTCAATTTGGGGTGGGGGGAAACATGACTCGCCGTTTCCTTGTTTGAGGGAAATAAGTCTTCGGTAGTGACATAACATATAAATCCACACTGCTCGATTCTGGAATTGTAAACATGGCTTATTCAGGAACACAGAAGAATCTCCAGTAGGTCCGGTTTTCTCTTCAACAAATATAAATGACTCTTTTTTTCCTTCTCTTTTCACACTGCTTATTGCGTATATGTTATATTTTCTCTGTATGTAATGTAAATATGTGTATATAATTTTGTGTTTGACGTAGCGATATAAAATTCTCTCAGAGAAAAAAGCAAGTTTGTCATTATTTTTCTTTCAGGTATTACGTTCTGTCCGTGAAATAAGGTGTTATTATATCATGGATTTATAATGCTCATAATGGGGGAAAATACAAACTGAAAGAATATTAATTTCTTACATCGCTGACCGATTAACGATTGACCACGACGTGATATATTATTACTACTCCCATTTCTTATGTAATGTTTTTCTTATTTCACTGGTATATTGTCACCATTGTCTATGTAAGACACCAATGGTTGTTCTTTCTGCTTTTGAAAAACTCATATGATTCTGAAAGCGTAATCTTCTGTAAGAATCCGTTGACAACATTTATATTTCTATAGCTGTTGTTCTTTCTGATGGACGGATAATTTTTTTTTTGCCACTGCTCAAAGTTTGCAGAGATGTTATCAGCGACCAACAAATAATAATATTTCTTCTTCTTCTTCTTCTCATTATTATTATTCACCTTCCGATTCTTCTTCTTCTTCTTCTTCTACCGATTCTTCTTCTTCTTCTTCTACCGATTCTTCTTCTTCTTCTTCTTCTTCTTATTATTATTATTATTATTATTATTATTATTTTTATTCACCTTCCGATTCTTCTTCTTCTTCTTCTACCGATTCTTCTTCTTCTTCTTCTTCTTCTTCTTATTATTATTATTTTTATTCACCTTCCGATTCTTATTCTTCTTCTTCTTATTCTTCTACCGATTCTTCTTCTTCTTCTTCTTCTTCTTCTTCTTCATCTACCGATTCTTCTTCTTCTTCTTCTTCTTCTTCTTCTTATTATTATTATTATTTTTATTCACCTTCCGATTCTTCTTCTTCTTCTTCTTCTTCTTCTACCGATTCTTCTTCTTCTTCTTCTTCTTCTTCTTCTTCTTATTATTATTATTATTATTTTTAGTCACCTTTCGATTCTTCTTCTTCTTCTTCTACCGATTCTTCTTCTTCTTCTTCTTCTTCTTTTTCTTCTTCTTCTTCTTCTTCTTCTTCTTCTTATTATTATTATTATTATTATTATTTTTAGTCACCTTCCGATTCTTCTTCTTCTTCTTCTTTTCTTCTTCTTTTCTTCTTCTTCTTCTTCTTATTATTATTATTTTTAGTCACCTTCCGATTCTTCTTCTTCTTCTTCTTCTTCTTTTTCTTCTTCTTCTTCTTCTTCTTCTTATTATTATTTTTAGTCACCTTCCGATTCTTCTTCTTCTTCTTCTTCTTCTTTTTCTTCTTCTTCTTCTTCTTCTTCTTCTTCTTCTTATTATTATTATTATTATTATTATTATTATTTTTAGTCACCTTCCGATTCTTCTTCTTCTTCTTCTTCTTCTTCTTCTTTTTCTTCTTCTTCTTCTTCTTATTATTATTATTATTTTTAGTCACCTTCCGATTCTTCTTCTTCTTATTATTATTATTATTATTATTCACCTTCCGATTCTTCTTCCTGTTCACTTTCCCATTCTTGTTGTTGTTATTGTTGTTGTTGTTGCC
Organism: Acanthosepion pharaonis; assembly: GCA_903632075.3. Taxonomy (NCBI): domain Eukaryota; kingdom Metazoa; phylum Mollusca; class Cephalopoda; order Sepiida; family Sepiidae; genus Acanthosepion; species Acanthosepion pharaonis. Next base: position 1,521,923 of record CAHIKZ030002401.1, read on the forward strand.
ATGTTCCTTAAGCCCGGAAAAATGGCCCACTTCTTGTATTGCTGCAAACATTCCCAGTCTTTCTATTATACTCTACCGGAGGAGACTAAGAAATGTAGTATTATACTCGCAATTGGTCTGGAGCTACCTAATCTTCACTTTGTGTGCGAAAAAATATTTTACGCTATACAACTCCTTTCCCACAGACGGAACTTTTGGCCTCTCGCTACTTTTTGCATGGCCGATGTTTTGACAGAACTATATTCTAGAACGAACCGTCCATTACACAAGGTCAAATCATACTCATTCGCTTCATATTCCATTGGAGAAAGTTCCAATAAGACAGTTAGCCTCTGAAAATGATGCATTGGGGAACAGACTCCCGAGAGGATACTTTCCCGATCACTATCGTCATTTGTTTGTTTGTATCCATCTTGCCCCCTCTTTGTATGCTCTCATTAATTAACCTTCAACCTTAATTAGCTCTTGCGCCTTGTATTAGGTGAAGAATAGTAAAAGAAAGCTCTATTATGTGTCTCCTTAATATTTATCTCAGTAAGACAGTTTCCTCCTGGGAAATGTATTGGGGAACAGACTCCCGAGAGGATGCTTTCGCGTTTACGATCTTAAAACTCTTCAAGTTTAGGGACAATCTCTATCTATTCTGTATATCCTCATAATGTACCCATCTTGTTCTCTCCTAGCATTCCCTGAATTAGTAACCCTCTACCTTGATTGGCTCTTGTGCCTTGTATTGCTATCCATTTACACTAGCTTTTTAGATAGGTAGATCTCTGTTTCTATCAATCTGTGTTCTGTGAGTCTCAAATATTCAAGCCTTCTTTTCCATAATTTTCAACTGTCTCTTCCTGATACTGTATTTGTATGTTATTTTTGTATCTGTCTATATTTCGGAGATGAGCTATTATGTGCACTATTTACATTATTCGAAGTATTGTCCTCATCTTTGTCACCATATTTATTACAACGTTGTATGGTCCAGCCTTCTTCAGGCGGTTGGAATGTCGAACTGAACCCTTTATTTCGCTCACTGGGGTAGACTGTTCTAGTTCCACGTCCCATGTTTAATGGATGTTATAAGTTATCTCCTGTTAATTTCCCACTGCAAGTTCTCCGCTGCCTTAACCGGGTATTGAACTCACACTTGTTGGGTCCTGTCACCGGATCTAACCAACGCCTTTATCCACTGTGCCATGAGGACATCTGGGTATGAATTTCTGGGTATTATAAAACTAATGTCACAGCATCATTTTTTCTAGTGCTCATATTGCAATTTTTTTGCTGTTATCATTGTATGTTTTTACCAGACGTCATATGGCAGTTTTTTTTTTTGTTTTATCGCTTTTCTTTGGCACTCCTTATTACTGGTTCCCATATTGTATTCATTTCTCTATTTGGTCGGCTCAGGAGATTTTTATTTTTGTATATATTTTCCTTAAAACGTGTCCATTATTCGCAAACCATGTCTATGGTATTTCCTTACCGAGCTTAGTATGACTAGAGAATGAAATCGAATTCAATATGCAATAATAATGATCCATAACCATATCACCGCGACTATAAAAGAGTTACTTTATTTGCATGAGTGTATTTTTACGCGCACCCCCTTTCTGTCTTCCACCAACATGGATGATACTAACCTCCCGAAGAGTGACTCAGTGCACCTTCTCGGGCTATACGTGCTAGATATGAAGTGGAAAGACTATATTGAATCCGGTTCTAGTTCAGCTGCTAAGAAAGTTGACTCTGTGCTTTTTGATAGAAAGGTTTTCTCTCCTGAATCTATCTTATATATCTATAAGTCTACCATTCGTCCACGCTTAGAATATTAGTCACATGTGGTCCGTTGCTGCCGTCATATACCTAGAGATCCTTGTTGAAATCCAAGGAAGAATCAGCAATTTTATTGGTTCTGACCTGGTATCTCGGCTTCAGTTGCTTCCCTATGCCTTTTCTATAAATACTTCCACGAAAACTGTTCAGTATGCCAGGGTACGTAGGAATTTAAGGACAGTACTTTACTGGCGACGATGTCTCACCAATATACAGGTGAGTTGACAAGATGTAATCGTAAATTCTATGCAAACAGATTCTTTTTTTCTTTTCGCAGCTGGAACTCTCTACTGGATCCATGCTCTCCAGTCAAGTTTAACCTTCAACAATTTAAATGCAATCTCAATCGCTTTCTACTGTATTCCTGATTACTCTTCTTTTGTTTTAACTCCTTAATAAAGTTTCTGTTTCCTAATTCACCCAAACCCAGTAACATTTTGTTTCCTAGTGGCTTTGCTTGGAGTGAAATTGATAAAAAAAAAATGCGTGGTTATGTAATTGCTGGATTATGATATTTTTAATCAAGGTTTTTTTTTTATTTAAAAAAAAAAAAAGAAGTTTTGTTTTTTTGCAACGATTTTTATACGACAAATGACAGCAAAATTTAATATTTGATCTTTTTCACCCACAAGAAAACATGAATTCTATTCCCGTTTTGTTAGGAAGATTTTTTTTAATTATTTAATTAAATAAATAAAAGCACTTCACATTTAATTTTGTCGCAGTATATTTTATTTCAGTGTTATCATCCTTTTTTTATTGCTCTCGTTTGGGGACTTCTGCATAGTTTTAATGGTTACCAAAGATCAATTATAATAGAGTAATTAGAATAATCATTACTGGGCGCTCCATAATTTCGGCCTTGTGCCAGATCAAATCTCTGCTTAATAAATCGTTACATTGGTTTCGTTAATATGGGCGTGTGCTGAATTGTGTATTTTTCAGTGCGCTCACATCACTCTCCAATGTAACACAAGGTCAGTTTAAAGTGGGTTTAACAGCAATACCATTTAAAAAAAAAAATGCTCAAACCCCGTCTCTACTTACCATTTTGGGGACGCCTCAGGCACCGGAAAATAAACCCAGCCCATCCCGAAGATGAGGTACTGTCTGGGGGATAACTCTCTCGGACTTGAACTAATATTAATTTCAAACTACCCAAGCTGAAGCCAGAAAAGTATTGAGTGTATACTGAATTGTTCTCAGCCTGAACAAGAAGACCTTAAATATCTGATGTGTGTTCATTAGGTTAGATTATAAGTAGTGAATCTTGGCGAGTAATTTTCAGCACTTTCTCCTAATTAGTCTCTTTAATTTCCTCCACAACCGTTTTTATTTATCTATTTTCATTTTACAAGAGAAAGTTCAGTCGGACAGACTTTTAAATCGGAATGAATTCTTAATTAAAAACCTATTTGTCCACTTTTAAGATGATGAAGATAGATTTAATGCATCTTTTAGAAACTAATTTCTTCTGGTATTTAATCAATTTCTACCCCATTATATTGTCGTTAGAAATACGCTTCGTTAATTTTTGTTTCTTTAGAACAAGAATTTCTATATTAAAACGATTACTATGAGAGAAAAAAAATGCCGAAAATTATGCCAAGACCGAAAACAAAATGCAAACCAAATAAGAATTCAATAAATCAACCTTCTTAATTCATTTGATTGAAAATTAAATATTTTTATATATATATATTTTATTATTTAAACTATATTGGGTCTATTGCTCTCATGTGTGCTGTTGTTATTGTGATAACAACAACACACATGGGAGCAATAGACCGTTTCAGGGCTTCATCAGGTGTATATCGATCTGGGTAGCCAAGAAATTCTGAACTGAACCCTTTATTTAATCTATTGATCTCCTTCAACTTCCTATGTCTAGAAATATCGTCTGATATAGCGATTATAATTTTGTACCTGGTACAGTGTACTGTTCAGTTATTGCTCGCCTGGTTCCACTGAGGACAAATACACATAGCACCAACTAACGATTAAATTGACAATCACTACGTTACTAAATTCACTAAGCCAGCATCCCGTAGAACTTATATACACCAGAAGAAGGAAGGGTGGATCATAACGACGAAATATAGGTGTAAATAAAAACGTTTCATCCCCAAAATTTTAGTTGCATGGCCCGGCGTTGCCCGTGCTTGATTCAAAAACAACAAAGATGATGATAACAGACGAAATATAGATAGTGTAAATAATGATAACGTTTCATCAATCCCAAAATTTTTATATTTATACTAGCTGCATGGCCTTCTATTTGAATTTAGCGTTGCCCATTCTAACTCAAAGAACAGACTCTAACTTTTTAATTCAGCTACCACTGGGGTAGGAGATAGAAAAGGAAAATTCAAAAAATCATTACGACTCATACAGCAATTAATTAATCATTACATTATCTTATTTTCGTATTTTATTTCATGTTTAGAATCATATGGAACTTTGTATACTTTTGCTCAAGTATTATTGCTAGTAGGTATTTACTTCTACTCTATCCATTTTTAAGTTATACATTCTTTTATGGTCAAGATGTGACATATATAAATATAGATTAAATATATATATATATATATCGATTAAAAATATATATACATTTACGAATATATATATATTACATTTAAATATATATATATATATGTGTGAAAACATAATATAAATATAAATATATATATATTATTTTATATTATATTCCAATATCAGAGATATAACATGTTGCTCGTTTTTTTTACGACCGCAAGATACTCTTGTTAACAGGTGACAGGTATCTCTCCGGGATAATCTACTTTGCCAGCTTTTGTCGAACTGCTACCTGACGTCGGACTGTATTCTTCGAGCTTTATTTTCATAACATGGCCGCCATTAATGTCGACACTTCAGGGCCAAAATAGAAGACATTCAAGAGAAAAAGGGATTCAAAACAAGGAAAATGAAACCTCGATCTAAATTAAAAGGAATAAAAAAAAAAGGATCGAAATAAAACAGAAGATAAATGCAGAAAAACTATCTTTTTGTTGATTAAAAAAAATAATTGTGGATTAGCCATCTCTCTCTATAGCAATATTCGTTCAAATGACCAGAAATTATTTTTCAAGGAAGATATTTTACTGCTTATTTTCACTGATTCATTTTTGAAAAATAAAAGAAAAATTCCAAAAAGAAATGATCGTTAACAATAGTAAAGTGAGTTAAACGCCACACAAAGTGAGTTATACAGCGATATACAAAACCTAGTTTTGATTTGACTCAAGGCCGAAGTTATGGGTCACCTGTTGAGAATCGAACTCCCTACTTAATTAATCTATCGAGACAAGCTTGCAAATCACTACAAAACGTCGAAGTGTCCAATTAGGTGATCTATTAATGTATTCCTTTAATTTTGGGAGTAGTTTTATAACTTCGGAATAAAAAAAAAAGGTTAATTTCCTTTCTTTCTGGACAGGTACTTAAGGGTATGTAGAGCTGGTGTAATATTTATATGTTACAGAAAGTGGAATCGGGAGAGATGTATTCGAATTTCGCACTAATCCCCTTGGGAAAGGTATGAACGCGTTTCTTCTCTCCCCAGGTATAGGGTAAATAACACGATAAATGGGCCTCCCCCAACGTGGATAGCAACTATTCAAAGAGAAGTTAAACTCAGAACGTGGACAAGAATTCATGTCAGTTCACAGCTAACAAAATAATGAGGCTCTATTGACAGTAATATTAGCCAACACACTAAAAGGGAAGGACATTAAAAAGAAATATATTTCTATTTTCATCCATGTACGATCCTATCCGGCACCGCGGAAATCTTTTTTTTTATTCTGAAGATTAGCTGGACTAAAAGAGGCGATTCCTGTTAATTTGTAGATAGAAACCTATATGAACTCAATTGATTCTTACTTTATTGCAAGTATAAAACACTATAGACACTGTATTCTTTTTTCTTTGGTTAGAATGGGTGATTCTTGGCCAGTTACTTTTGTTGAAAATAATTTCTAACAAGATAAGTTTCCTTATTTTATTTCGACAAAACTTTCTCACATCGACATGAAAAAGTATATTAGCGTAAAGAGTTTACTTGAGAAAATTTTATTTTTTACATAAGGATCTCCCAGAGGCTTACATTTTCACCGACACCCTGTTGTTAGTAATTCTGAGAATTTGATAATTCCTGAAAATAGAATCTGGAGCGGTGCCAAATATAAGTTTAAATCCTTCAGAAAAGTAGGAAAAGTTTAATCGGGGATTTTCTTACTGAGTTTTCTGGAACTAAAATTTGGCAATTTTCAAATGTTGGTTCCAGAGTGACTCACTGCTGTATAAAGTTACACGCAATTACTTTTTTTTTTTTCACTGCCAATTTAATATATATACTAGTGTACCTACCCGTAAAAATGCCTTACGATGAGGTCAAGGCTTATACATGTGATTCTATATATAGGTTAATTACACATTATATGTAATCTGAAAACACGGGAACTTCACCATATGGTGTGTGTGGGAGAGACTTCCAATCGCTATTGACTCTATCAGCCAAAACATTGCGCTTTATGGAGCTAAAAACTAGATTGCAAAATATATTCCAAAGGAGGGATATATAAATTAAAACCTTTTCTTCTACACCATAATCATAATCAATTTAAAAACCATATGTCACTACGTAGATAAGCACCTGACCAGCTCCCAGCATATGTCTCGGTCGCGTCGAAATATCTGATTTAGTGAATGGTCTTCCAGTCTAATTAGTGGTGTTGTCAGACCATTTCATAAGGTGGAATCTTGAAGAATAGCAGTACAATGATTCTTGGCTCTTTTGACGTTTCCATGCCATTTCCAATTTCTCTTTTTGACGATGTGCTCTTCCAATGCGTCTGTTTGATGTTGTCTCACCCTGAGTCATTTATAATGGGCTCTACGTAGGTCATATCTTAGATGTTTCCGAAGCATTTCATTTCTAACGCGGAATCTTCGCTGTAAGTCTTCAGTCGCAGTTGTGCAGAAATATTGAGAAGGCTAATGCAAGCTAAAGCCTGATCTTTGCATCTTTGCTTTCAGGTATTCATACTTGCCTTTACAAATTGTTCTTACTTTTACGCCAGCTGCCATTTTTGTGGTGCTCTTTCAATTATTTATTTTCAGGAAACCTCTTTAGTAAAATTGATTAAGAAGACCTGTCACGTTAAAGCATTACAAGTAGGTATCAATTGCAACGACCGACTCTTGCAGGCAAATTTGTTAGGGATTAGTGTTTTACCCTAAATATCACTCATCAATTATCTTCTGCGTCAGATATCATAGCATGCAAGTAACGAGGACTTCTTGTCAAGATATCCGGCAAGTGGACAGAACGCAAAGAGAAGAGTATTAATATAAGGGGGATGTCAAAAAAGCCACTGTCAACATTTTAAGCCGTTTCAATTGTTTTATTTATCCTGTTGCCTTTAACTCTGATGAGGTCTTGTAAAGAGAACAGAAGCTACGATCAACCATAATTCTTCTGGTAGTAATTCACACTGAGAACTACATTATGCTCCATATATCTCGTAAACACTCTCATATTAAAATTCTGCTTGTTAGTTTGTTCCCAGACACCTGAAGCTCTCCTCTTTCACTGGTTTCCAGACTCCATGAATTCAAGCGCCCTCTCAGCAACCTGCTCTCACCCTTTCACTGTAGAAACTTTTAAATGTGGCTGTCTCTTCTACTCTAATAGCTTCATACCTCGCACCTCTCGCCTGTGGAACACCCTTCCCAATTACTGTTTCCCTGAGAGCTATAAAATCCAACTATTCAAATGTAATGTCAATCGACATCTCCAGTTGCCTTGATCCATCCACTATCCCTCTCCTCATCCTTTCTTCTATCACTCCTATCTGCTCTCGCTCCAAATCTTCTGCAACCCCCTTGTTGAAACTTGACTAATGCATGGAATAATAATGCAACACAAAATGTACTTAGAACAAAATGTATTGAAACAAGAAAGTGTACACAATATTTACATATAGTCTTTCGTATATTCCTGGTAAGACCGTTCCTGGAGAATGTGTTGACTTAGTCGAATCTGAATCTCTTGATTCCTCCACTTCTCTCCCCGGTACCAACCATATTTATATGGTCGGTACTCCACTATGCAAATTAGGTGGATCCTACCACAACACTCCTGCATCCTAGTGGCTTCACGCCTTGCTCGGGGTGTAATGCTTAAAAAAAAAAAGATAAATAATGAACATTTCCGTTTTGATTGGGAGGAGACAAGGAAGAAATGACATATCAGAGAGGCTTTGATTTCCTGCAGTTATCCTTGCTTTTACTTACTTTTACGACAGCTTTTCTGTTACTCTTTCAAGTATTTGTTTCCAGGAGACCGCTTTGGTGATAACAGAGACAAATTAAAACTTTCATTGACGTAAATATTAAATAATAATTTTGAAAGGATGAAAATAGTAAAAAATATTCAAAGATCAATTAAAGTCCAGGTATTGAGGGCTTACGGTCAAATCACGCTGAAAACACCGGTTCTCGTTCTATCACCGAAGTTAAGCATCGTAGAGCCAGGTCAGTAGTTAGATGGGGGACCGCTTGGGAACACCTGGTACTGTAAGCCCCCAAGGTCCAACCCTTACCTCACAGTCGGTGGGGGGTGTAAACGGTAGTGTCAGAGCTATGCCGCCCGGAACTTCGTTCCTGGGAGGGCCACCCAAGGCGGACAGGTCTGACACACACGCCGGCTAACAAGGGCTCTGGTGAAAATCCAAGGAGCGTCTGTATCGGCCACCGGCGGCTTCTGGTCGTTCCTGTCTCTGCGTCTGTGGGAACCCCGCGGCAAGCAAGAACGTTATCCGAGTAGGCCTGGGTACCCTACTTCTTTAATTTATCCCAAGAATCTTCTTCTCATAACAGGAAGAAGCCGGCTCAATCCGCCCAGGGTGAATGCCGCATCAGTACAGTACAGGTATTGAGGGGAATATTTAGAGTTTTTCTCCCTCTTTTATGGTCATGACTTCCACCTAAATATATTTGTGACGTGTCCTTTTAGCATGTGTGGATCATAGCTCTTTCATGTCATTTGTGTGGTGATTCATTTTACTATACTTCTTAATACTAACCAGTTATTAGGTTTGGGAGATTATTGCTTCCTTCTGTCCTTCTTGATTTCAATAAGACCCTGGTATGGTTAAATTCCTCGTTATGTGGTTTAGAGATTTAAGTATATGTGTCATTTTTATCTTCCCTAACGATATCTTCTTCGTAGTTAATCACAAGTTCAGTCCATGGTATTCTCAACAGACTTCTATATAACTCTGTTGCTTCAAGTCTCTTTTGTTATCTGCGAGGAGATTGTCCAACATTCACTGACTGTCCAAGATTCACTGATATTACATAACAGTACGATTTTCTTTGTTTCTAACAAAAATTTCCTGTTTCTTAATATTTTGATTAGCTTTTATAAGGCATCGGATTTTCAGTGTCACTATTTCTGTCCTCTGTTAAAATACTTCCCAGCTATTTAAATTGTTGTACGTATTTAGATTTGGTATTTCCAATTTGTAGATCACATTTTGGTCTCTTCTTTTCGCTGACATCCATACATTTTGTCTTCTTGATGTTTATTCCTTTCTTCTTGCTTTCCTATACTACATACTTTAGAAGTTCCACAAGTTTCCTTTCTGTGACTATTAACAACACAGTATCATCTTTATATCTTTTATGTTGTTAAAACCAATATTCCGTGGTAGATATTTCAAAAGAAACTCAGTAAAAAGGGTATAACTTTGAATCTGAGATAAGGAGTGTGGACTTTAGAAAAGCATAAAGAGTAAGAAAAATACTTAGAGATATTTAGAGAGATGGAGAGAGAGAAAGAGAGAGAGAGGGGGGGAATAAGCAATTTAGAGAGATTCAACGAGAATTTAGACGGAGGGTGATAGAGACTCAGACAGTCTTTGACTGAGAGATTCAGAAATAGAATAGGACAGAGGTAGACAGAGATTCAGAAAGAGAGGTCTGAGAGAGAGAGGAGAGAGAGAGAGAGAGAGAAAGACAGAGAGGGGGAGGACGTATAAGAGAAAGACTCAACGAAACTGTATTAAAGAATTGGATGGAAGATGATACTCAGAGTCTCCGACTGGGAGATTCAGAAAGAGAATAGGACAAAGGTCGAGAGGGACACACAAAGAGAAGTTTGAGAGAGAGAGAGAGAGAGAGAGAGAGAGAGAGAGGAAGGATAATAAGAGAGAGATTCAACTAGAATGGATTAAGCAATTAGACGGAAGTTGATAGAGGCTCAGATAGTCTCCGACTGAGAGATTCAGAAAGTGAATAGGATAAAGGTAGAGAGAGACTCACAAAGAGAAGTTTGAGAGAAGACAGATAGAGAGAGAGAGAGAGAGAGAGAGAGGACGGAGGACGGATAAAAGAGAGTCAACGAGGACGTATTAAGAAATTAGACGGAAGGTGATAGAGTCTCAGATAATCTCCGATTGAGAGCTTCAGAAAGACAATTGGACAAACGTAGAGAGACTCACAAAATCAGTCTGAGATATATATATATATATATATATATATATATAGAGAGAGAGAGAGAGAGAGCGAGAGAGAGAGAGACAGAGAGGGAATAAGGGAGTGATTCAACGGGAACGTATTAAAAAATTACATGGAAGGTGATAGAGACTAAGACGGTCTCCGACTGAGAGATTGAGAATCATAATAGGAGCGTTAGACAATGACTCACAAAAAAAGATTCGAGAAAAAGAGAGATAGAGAGAGGGGGAAGAGAAATAAATAAAGAAAGAAAGAAAGAAAAAAAGAAAGAAAGAAAAAAAGAAAAAAAGAAAGAAAGAAAGAAAGAAAGAAAGAGATAATAATAGATTCAGTCAGCGATTCAAATGAAATGCACGCATATAAATTGTGTCGGTGAGAGACAGTGAAAGACTTCGATAGATTCGGAGAGAATGGGAAAGAACGAGAGAGAATCAGACCTAGAATCGGAACGAGCGTGCAAGAGCATCGGACACAGAGAGAAGAGACTAAAAGCAGAAAGAGGTTGGGACACCTTTTCGGTTCTTTGTATCTTAAATATACCGTTGAGAATTTATAGCCAAACTTGGTCACTTCAATAGGAAGCGAATCTCTTCTAATTTTGTAGCCTTATGAAAGCCATAAATATGTCTTATGTACACTTCCCGATATTGCTATTTACTTAATCATCGATTTTCTTGTTCTCCTGATCACCTCGAGATCGATTTCCATCCCCATCGCCCTTCGACAGAGAATAGCGTTATAAATGTGAGTGTCAGTTGTTCGCATCTCATGGTTGATGATAAATGGTTTACATAAATTCACTAAACTCTTTGGACAAACCACCGTGTAACAACAAGAACAGATGGATGAGAATAAGAAAGAAGAAAGACGTGTGTGTGTATGTGTGTGTGTGTGTGTGTGAGAGAGAGAGAGTGAGAAAGAGAGAGAGAGAAGAAAATCTTATTAAGTTTCAATACGTGAACCAAAGGCGCATGCGTATCAGCGGTTCTTGATATTAACCACATTTAGCATAGTTTGGCACAAGGCCAAATAAAAAGAGGGGAATTTTTTTTTTAAAATTAGTGCAAAAATCTTGCAAATGATGACATGCTTGAACTGAAATTTAGTAATTAATATCCATTATTTATGTCTAACAAACCTTGGCTTCTGTACAAAACATGCGACTAATCGCACTGAGGAAGTAGTCCGTGTGCTTATTTACCAACGCTTATCTAAGTCCGGCATAAGGACATGGAAGGTTAAACTCAAGCGAGATTTCGATCTAGCAATCGGTTTGGGAGACAGTCTGGTCAAACAGAAAAATACAGAAGAGGTACTTTGATATTTTCTAAGAATGGGTTAGTCTGGCTAATAGAGTATTTAGTGGGAATATAATTCACTTCTACAATGAAGGGTCATGTCAAAATAGTTCCTTAACCCTTGCTCTGTAATAGACACGGAATCTGAATGGAAATATTAAAAGATTTAAAAAAAGGTACAATGATGGCAAGAAGCTTGTGGAGAAAAAGTAAAACAAGATAAAAATGGACAAATGAAAAAAAAAAAACATGGAAGAAAAGGGAATTGGAAGGAAGAAAAACAGGTAAGGAACACTTGAAATGTTAAAAAGAAAAGCAAATGAGTAAGCTATTAATGGGAATTTAGAATTGAAAATGAGATAAAGAAGGAACTAGGAAAAGAAAAAAGAAATAAAAGAAACAAAAGAAAAAAGAAAACAACGTTAAAAGGAAGCAATGAAAAGGGAGAAGGGGAAAGGGAGAAAAAGAAAGGTAAGAAAAGAAAAGGAAGAAAGAAGGAAAAAGATAAAAAAAAGAGGAAAGGAAAAGGCAGAGAAGAGGAAAAAAAGAAGAAAAAAGAGGAGGAGAAAGAAAAAGGAAGAAGAAAGAGAGAAAAGGGAAAAAGGAAGAAAGAGAGAAGGAAACGAGGAAAAGAAAGGAAAGGCGGGAAAAGGAAGACAAAGAAGAGATGCGAAAATGAAGAAAAAGAAAGATGAGAAGGAAAGTAAGAGAAGGAAGAGTAGAGAAGAGAAAAAGGAGAAGAAAAGAAGAAAAGAGAAAAAAAGAAAAGATCTAAATGACAAGTAAAAGAAGGAAGAGAACAAAAAAAAGAAAAGGGAAGGAATGAACGAAAAGATGAAAGAAGAAAGGAAAAAGAAAAAAAAGAAGGAAAGCAGGAAAAGAAAAAATATTGAAGAGAAGAAAAAGTAAGAAAAAACGTGTTTAAGGAAGAACAGACGTAAAGAAAAAACTTTAGAATTAAAAAAGAAGGAAAAGAATGGAAGAAAACAACAGGGAAAGATAGAAAAAGTAGGAAAAAAGAAATAGAAAAAGAAAAATAGAAAAAAATGCGAAAGATGAAAGAATGAAGAAAAAAAATTATAACAATGCTTTGTTTGACCAGATGACCGTAGTCAGTTCATTCCTTCCAGGGTGCATCCGAAATTTTGACCTTGAGCCTGACTTGGCTAATATTTGTAAATTCCTAAAAAAGACAAAGAAAAAAGAAAAGAAAACATGAGTAAATTATTCATAAGGATAAAAGAGACCAAAAGAAACTTAAATAAAGAAAGAGAAAGGAAATAGGCATAATGAAGAAAAAGTTGAAATGAAAGGAGGCACAGAGAGGGGGAGAGGAAGAGAGGGAGAGGGGGATGAGAGAGGGGGGAGAGATGGGAGGGGGAGAGAGGGGATGAGAGAGAGGGAGGGAGAGAGGAGGATGAGAGGGAAGGGGGAGGGAGGGAGAGGGGAGAGAGAGATAGAGAGAGAAGAATCAGTAAGCTTTAAGAGTACAGCAACAACAAAAAAAAACAGTTCAGGAACAAAAACAAAAACTTTGCTAGTTCTTAGCACTGTAGAAAGACGATAGATCATAATGTTTATCGAGTTTCACTTGGAAGGGAAAATGTATTGGCAGAATCTTCTTATTTGACAAGAACGTGGTGCAGCTCTAAAGGCGGTTTGCGAAAAGTATGGCCTTCATTTCAATGTTTCACACATACATAAACACACAGATATATGGATAGATCTATCTATCTATCTATCTATCTATCTATCAGTTTTTTCATATCTATATATGTCGTTTCCGGGTGTATTTTCTTGAAAATCACACTAGAAGAACAATCGAAAGACATTGCTATGTCTACATGCATCGTTCTTGAAGATCTATCTGTCTCAACCTGTTCGAATCTATCTACTATGTAAGTATTTTCGTATCTATCTATCTATCTATCTATCTATCTATCTATCTATCTATCTATCTCGTCATATCTATCTATTCATATCTGTCTATCTCGTCATATCTATCTATCTATCTATCTATCTATCTATCTATCTATCTATCTATCTATCTATCTATCTATCTATCTCGTCATATCTATCTATCTATCTATCTATCTATCTATATTTGTCTATCTCGTCATATCTATCTATCTATCTATCTATCTATCTATCTATCTATCATATCTATCTATCTATCTATCTATCTATCTATCTATCTATCTATCTATCTATCTATCTATGTCAGTCACTTCATATCTATGCTACATGCATGCTTCTCGAAAATAAAAGAAGTAAAAAATTGGATAATTTGTTGCAAACCCCCATTGTACACTGAGTTCTTCAAGTAGGATCATATTGTTAAAATATTTAATTTGCTTTATTTTCCTCTTCCTTTATTTTTATAACCTTATTTGATAAATGAGTTAAGATATAATTTTTTATAGCTTTGTATATAATTAACGAAAACATACGCGTATAATTTACAAATGAAATTTCTCATTTTTTTTTTACCCATATAGCGTGCAAACTTTTCCCTCTTTTTAACGGTGAAAACTTACCTGGCGGAGTGCGGATTATGTACCCGATATGAAAAGAAATACACCGAAGAACTCGTAACCGATTGTCTGTGAGATAAACTAATCGCCGAACAATTGTAAAACTATCTGCTGCTTCAAAAGTGCTTAAGAAGTTTTAAGATATTCCACTGCCTTGATATTAACTTTGAGTCTGTGTGTCTAAATGGCGAATATTAATGGTGGAAAGGGAAGTTTGTTTACTGAAGCGGGTTCTGGGAAAGCTGGGAGAGATAATAGCCAACCTCTCTTTCGTTTCGCGGGTCGTTTGGTACAGAGAAATAAGCGAGGATTTTTGTTGTGTGTATGTTCCCAGCTGCGTTGTTACTTTTCGCATTCTTGCGACAGCTTGTAATTTACCAAAATCAATGGTCGAAACGCAGATCGAGGCTTCTTGTGAAAAATGAAAAGTAATCAATGTAACAATCCGTACTCAGGTCTTTAGGGTGACATTTACTTAGCATAGTCTGACACAAGGTCAACTAGAGCGTGAATATATACTGGGGAAACCATACCTAGAAACTAAACATTCAAAATCCTTCCTTGTATCTATTACTGTAAAGGGAAGCATTTCAATGGAGAAAATACTAATTAAAAGTTGTACCCGATTCTTCGTTATAACCTTCCCGAATAAACCACGGTCTAACATTTTTTCTACTAAATTTCACCGTCCTGGGTATGACGATAAACTACGTCCGCGTCCTGGGTAAGACGATAAACTAGGTCCGCGTCCTGGGTAAGACGATAAACTACGTCCAACGGCAATGCCTCTGATCAGGAAATTTTGAGGGGCGTGGAACCACCTTTAAATAGCAGATGTTCCCAAGTCCACCCTGACCCGGGGTGGTAGCACCTGTTAGGGTCCCAGCTATGGGCAAATAATTATCATCCAAACTGGGATCAAAACACTAAGAAAGTGTAAAAATAGGTTTTAATACCAGCAATACATTTTTTGAAGGAAAAATTATTACCAGCAATACATTTTTGAAGACAAAATATTACCAGCAATAAAAATGTTGTCGGCATTAAATAACCCATTGAAGTTGATTTTGTTGTAAAATAAACCAAACCAAACCAATATATACTGAGATAGATAGATAGATAGATAGATAGATAGATAAAAATATTACAAGCAATAAACATGTCGGCATTAAATAACCCATTGAGGTTGATATGCTGCAAAAGAAACCAAACCAAATCAAACCAAACTAAATTTTAAACAAGTCTCGTGGACGAGTGTTTATACGTTCGCTTTCTGACCCCGAGACCCGGGTTCGAATCTCACCAGGGTCGATTTGTCAGGAAGGCGATTCCAGCGTGCGGAACGTTTGGAAAGTACCTGAAAACCATTAGTTACTAAGGTCCGCTTAGCCTCGTTTCAGCAGGCATTATCTGCGCCGTTAACTTACCCGGCTAGAGCGTAACTCAGTAAATGTGGAGAGTTATTGTTAAAATTTTAATGACGCACATGTTATTTGATATGAATGAAAGAGTAGATGATAAAGTGAAAGATTATGGGAATAGGTAGGATAGATAATAACTGACCCCTGATCTGAAGAAATTATGATTGTAGCGTTCAGGGAGTCTTTTCTTGGAATACGAAGAATATGAGGCTGATTTAATTACGTGGAGGTAACCTAACGTGTCGCAGCGGTAAAGGTCTGAACTGTTGGAACTAAAGAAATCATTTGAACATTTGCTGTGAAAATAGCGATAGAATAACAATAGTTTTGTAAGATTGTGTCTGTGGCAAAGAGGCTGTAGAAGAATAAGTCCTTAATAATGATTAATAAGTCATCCTAAACAATACCGCCTTAAACCATTTCAAGAGTAGAAAATGAAGATTGGGTAGCTCCAAGCCAAATATGGCATCAATGTTCATATAAGTAAAATCATTTAAGAACATTGGCGAACACAGCTCTCCACAACTTCCTGTTTATTTTTGTTGCACTAAAGTTATGGGAAATCATAGAAAGCCAGTGAAAAGATTTTGATAGCTATATAATCTTTACTATGCCGTGTCTCTTAAGGTCGCACGTGATTATGGCTCTCCAAAATTTCCTGTTTTGCTGTTTTAAGAAATTATTGATCCTTTAACATCCTTCTTTGTCCTTGTTTTGTCATTTATTAGCATAAAAAGATTAAGTAGTTTACTCGCTGTTTTACCCTGCTTCTCTTTCCTTCTTTTTCCAGGCCCTCTTTTCAATTTATGTGGTCACAAAAATTTCAAGTGTCCATTTTTTGATTTTAAGTTTAACTTTCCTTATCCTTCCTATTTTTTCCTTAATAATTCTTTCTTAATCACGTGTTCTCTTCGTGGTACTCATTAACATTCGCCGGTAGAACTCTATCTTTGTCACTGCCCAGGAATTTCTAAATAGTGAATAATAATAATAATAATAATAATAATAATAATAATAATAATAATAATAATGATAATAATAATAATAATGTAAGTTACTGAAAATGCAAAATTATGACAGTGGCTTCACTCAACTGGTACAAAATGAGCACAGATAGGGCAATATCAAAAAACCCTCAGAATACTTTTGCTTCAAATGCGGAGGGAAATGACACGAGCATTCACAATCTTCTGTTGTCGAGAATGAGTAAGTAAGGCTTCTCTGGGGTACGACTATCTTGACTGACAATGGGCTTGGAGAATAATCGCCCTGATATCACACTTGTGTACAGTAGGAGTAACGAATGGATCCTGATAGGCGTTGCAGTACCTTGGGTTAATAACATTGTGAAGGCGTAGCAGTTGAAAATACAGAGGTACCAATCCTGGCAGGGCAAACCAGAGAAAGTGTACCTTATTCAGGTTTGAATTTTAAATTAAGGGTGACTTTATGTTAAGGGATCATAAAGAATGGTTAAAAGGAAATAAAAATTGCGCGAAAAAATGAATGTGAACAAACGACGGTGATCGATTGCGTATACGAAGAAAGATTATGCCGAATTAAGCTGTCGAATAAAGATAAAATAGTTTTATTATTTCTAAATTATGATAACTTTTACGTATATAAGACACTTAAGGTAATAAGCTGAAGGCCCAAAAGCCATCCGCAGGAGCTAGCCTAAATTCTGCTAGGATTGCGGCTTCTTGGCGAGTTGGGAATAAAATTAGCCTACGGAATGCCTAAATTTCGTATATAAAACGCAGGGTGGTTTCTTTAGAAGTTTTTAAGTGAATCTTATATGCCGTCAATTAAGGCAAATGAATTAATCCAAATAGAAAGAGGACTACGATAATGAGATATTTTAATATTGGATTTATTTATCATTTCCACTGCGATTAGATTAAGAGAATTAGAGGATATATTAATGGCGGTTATATGGTACGAAGATGATATTGTATTGATGAAAAATTCAGAAGGTTGTCGATTTAACAGTAAGAAATGATATACATCTGAATAATTTATTAATCATTTCACTGTAGGTAAGACAAGAAAAATCATTATTAAGGAGAAGACATTAAAAGAACAAGATTCAAGGAGATGGAAGAAGATGATTCGCGTTGCATTTAAATGTTTGAAGATAAAAGCAAGGAAGAATTCGGAAGAGAGTTCCACAAGCGAGAAGGAACTGTTAGCATAGAACTTACGGTTACGTCAAGCTATTTGATCTGTAAGATGATGAGACTTAGCTGTCAATCTAGTAATGTCGAGTTACCAAAGAGGAAAGCTCATCAGAACAATTACCATGAAAATATTTATAGAATAGGCACAAGGAAGACACATTATGTCAGTTGAACGTCAGGGACATCAAAATCAAATAGATGCAGAAATTAAACTGGTCAGCTTCAGAACAAAATATGGGAAACAAAAATTCGAAACTGCATAAAATATAGCGAAAAATATTTCTTCACAGCAAAGAAGAGTGCAAAGAGAATAAAAACGTGCGGGACTTACATATAATATGGAGATAATCCTATATCTGGAGAAGCCATTTTTAGGAATCCAGCGTGATAAGCATCTTCTGTATACTTACACATATTAGAAGTGGTTTAAACATTGACCGAAGTGACAAACATGATTTGTTCTCAGAAATTCTTTTATACTATTAAGACATACACAAAACTATATGCACATATATTCACGTGTCCCACATAGAGGAAATATATCACATATATCGACACAGCAAAGAAGGGTGCAAGGAGAATAAAAACGTGCGGGTCTTACATATAATATGGAGATAATCCTGTATCTGGAGAAGCCATTTTTAGGAATCCAGCGTGTCTTGGGTTTTTTCCCAAATTGAGTTCTGGAGTTCTATATCAGGGAAATATATATTCCCAAAGGGAATCAGCTCCATGGACTTGTTAGCTGTTGGGTTAGGCAAATTTAACTTCAGCCTGGGCCGCTTGATCCAGGCTAAAAGAAAGCAACCTCACGTATCGGTTGTTGTAATCAAACTGAAATTAGACTTCATGACCTCCGTTATCGTCACTGTATGGAGTGACGTCAGGAAGAAGTCCGTCACGTGACTTATCTCCACTAAAGCGTGATAAGCATCTTCTGTATTCTTACAAAAATTCGAAATTGCATAAAAAATAGCGAAAAATATTTTACTATAACTGAGTAATGCACAGTAGAAATCGAAAATAATTGAAACGAAGAGTGCTTAATTGTTTTGCAATGTCACCGGGAATACTGAACAATTTTTTCAGGGATGAAATTAGATATAGTTTAACCAGTGAATATCGAGAAAAGAATTTGATGAAGTTTTTTAAGAGAATAGGATTTGCAAAAAAAAAAAACTATTGCTAATTTTAAAAAATTAGACCTGCTGAAGTAAGGCTTGGAGTATTTAATACCCAGAAGTAAAATAAAAGGCAAAAGAATTGAAAGCAGTGATTAAATGGAAAGCGAATAAAGTAACACAAGCGCAAAGAAGTGTTGTTATGATTAACAGCAAAAGAAGTTGTGGAGGATCATGAACTTGTGGCCCAAACCCAAACATCTCAGCAACCAGGTAGGCCAGAAAATGATTTTTTATTGGTATTGCTCAAGTTAATCTATAGAAAAATGGAGAAGTAATATGATTGTGTTGTAACATGCAGCAATCTAATATAGATTTGCCAGACCCTGAAGTGATCAAGGAACGAATACTAAGGAAAGGTCACCGTAGAAAATATACGATTATCTCAGAAGCCGAAATACTTCATCTAAAGGCGTATAACATAGACTTAAGTGGAAAAAATTTTCTGAAAGCAGAATAATTTTTTTTTAAGTAATATTTTCTCATTAAACCCCAAAGGAAAATCGAAAGAAATGAAGGAAAGAAGATTGCATTTCATCTGTCTTTCAAGTAATCTTCAACCTTTTTGGTGTATATATGGTGAGACATTTTCTAATGGAGTTTAGCGTAATAGACAGCGACATTATAACACGAGCAGCAGGAATATCTGAATTTTTACTTTCTTTTATAAAGGAAGTGGGTCAAAATTCGCAACGAGCAGACAACACATTGTCATAATAATAATAATAATAATGATATATGATAGTAAAAAAGAAAGAACAGCAAGATATATAATATATTATTTTTATTTTTCCAAATAGTGCTCAGTGTAAATTTACAGAGCATAACTATTAAAAATTAACCGATTTTAAAATATGGTTTCATCGCTACACAGGAAATACCATGTTTCAAAAACAAACTAAAAACTTCACTTTCAATTACGCAATTAAATTTAAAAACATTAGTTGTTTCATCGTCAAACGAAATATCATTGAATTTGATGTTTTTAGTTTATGTTTTTGAAACGTGGTAATTCCTCTATATCGATGAAACCATATTTTTAAAAAAAGTTAATATATATATATATATATATATATATATATATATATAAAAACACCTACGATTAAATGGAGTTTGGTTAAAGCTCGTACATGTAACTCCCTATATACCCCATGTTACCTATGCCTTAATGAAAAATTTGAAATTATTAGATTTAAAAACAAGGCTGATCTCTTAAATCAAAGATATGAACTGACAGTAAATTGTAAACACCGTTATAAATTTAACTTAGTGTAGGGTCGTATACTTTAAATGATAATGATATGTCGCTGTATTTTTAATAGATTAGTATTTTTATTGCATAATGGTCATACTTACGATATAAGTGTGTATTGTTTACCTGCATAGTGTTATCAGTGTTGGTGTAAATATATATATATTTATTTATGTGTTGGTTAGAGTATTTGCACTGAGGAATGTGTAGGTTGGTGTATAAATGTATTTATGGTTTTTTATTTTTTTACATGTGAGGGTGTATGTGTGGGGTATGTATGTATGTATATATATGTGTGTGTGTGTGTATATATGTATATATATATTATGTGGGAAGGTAAGGTAGATTATGAGAAAAGGTTAATAATTATTACTGTATATGTGTATGTGTGTGCCTATATATGTATGTGTGTATGGGTGTGTATATATGTATGTATTTGTGTGTGTATGTGTGTATATGTATGTATGTATGTATGTAGATATATATATATATATGTTTGTATATATATATGTATATATATATATGTGTGTGTGTGTATGTGTGTATATGGTTGGATATATATATATATATATGTATATATGCATATATATATGTATGTGTGTATATGTATGTATGTGTGTGTGTGTATGTGTATGAGTATGTACAGGTATGTATATGATTAAATCACGACAGTATAATGGTTGGCCAGCATGGTTCACTAGATTGGGTGCGACTGAGTAACGAGTTCGTTCCTCACTGGATGCCCCTTGATTTCAGCTTTGTGCCACAATATATTTGTATATATATGTATGTGTATGTGTGTATGTATGTGTGTATATATATATATGCGTGTGTGCATATATATATATATGTATATATATCTGTATGTCCTATTTTATTGTGTATGTGTATTTATATTTAAGTATATTTCTGTTTGTATGAATGTGTTTATATATTTGTATGTTAGACTATATGTATATTGCTGTGTGTTGGTGTTTGAAGGTATATTTATGTATCTATATGTTAGTTCGTTTATATATGTATTTGGTTGAAAGTTGTATTTTTATGTATGCATGTATATATGGGTGGTTGTTATTGCAGGTAGATATATTTATGGATATATATATATGTTTATTTGTAGATATGTATGTATGTGTGTATATATATTTATGTATGTTTGTGTATGTATATATATAGGTGTGTGTGTTGGAACCTATTATGTATGAGTTTGTGTGTATGTGTAGGTATGGAAACTTTGGTATATCATGACTGTTTTTTATATATCTAAGTATGTGTGCATAAAAGTCTATGTGTATATATATGTGTGTATTTAGGTTTATATGTATATGTACGTACATATGTACTTGTTATCATAGATATGTATATGTACGTATATGTTTATGTTTATATATTTATTCGTGTGTATTTCTGTACGTATATGTATGTATGAATATATTTTTTTTTTTTATGTGTGTTAATTTTTTTTTGCTGCCGTGTATATATATATATATATATATATATATTTGTGGATTTCTTTATCCTGTTTTTCTTTGCCAAATATATAATGAAACTATTATCAACTTATATGATTAATAATATATATATATTTTTATTGATATTTATTGTTTTAGAGTTTTCGTTTTAATATATTAAATAATATTATTTTAAACATTTTTATCTTTATATATTTGCTCCCTTAAGTTATAATTCAATAAGTGGTTAGCATTTATTTAAGTCTGAAATATTTACTGGTTGTGATTTCTCAATGTCTATGCCATTGTGGATGTATGTTTGTGTATATATCGGTGTCTATGTGTATGTAGAGTGTATTCACATTTAACTGTGTGTGTGTATAAGTGTTAGTTTCCACGTCTCCTTTTTTCGTAAAGGGCTGTGGAGTTGTTCATGTATTCCCCACCTCTTCCTTTTTTTTTTTTTTTTTTTTTTGTGTGTGTATATTGTGTGTGTGTGTGTGTGTGTGTGTGTGTGTGTGTGTGTGTGTGTGTATGTATCTAATTATGTCTGGATGCGTATGTATTATAATCTGATTGTGTTTTTGTTGTGTCACGCGTGAGTTTAAGACCATATTCACAAACTTTAAAATAAAAACGGAAAAAAAAAAATATATACATGTATTATCAGATGACCGGACGAATTGTAGCTTTTGTCTTGTCAGACGTAATTTCAATGAAGAAATGAATTGAATAAACATATATATTTTTTTTTTTCTCAATAATTTTGTAGTTTTTAAACTTAATAGTGATTAAATTTGGATTTTAAAATTGCCAGTTTTTAATTTTAATATTAAATTTTAACATATAAATTTATAATTATTAGTTAGTAAAAATTATTTTTTTAATATTACACGTATTTAAAGATCTAAATAGCTATAATAGCAGGATTTTTGTTGTCAAGCTTTTGAATCTTTCTGTACTTCGTTTTTGATTGGTTATTCTAGCTTTTGTAACAATGCTCCCCTAGTGTAGGATCGTTAATTAATCTGAAACTTTTAAAACCATTTATTTTCTTTTCAACACCATCACTTGATAAGACACAGAGTGTGTTGAAACAAAATGGCTATTTTTGTAGTGATTTTATAACATACTTATGTTATAAATTTTTATAAAAATAATTATATATATATATATATATATATATTATTATTATTATTACTTAAACGTTGTTTTGAGGATACCCATATTTCAGTAGATGCTCTGTTTATTTATTAAACAGTGGTTTTTTTTTTATTTTCATCTATCGGCCTGAATATTTGAGAAATCTTGTTAGAGAAAAATATGCGGTTTTTGACAGGATTTGAGGCAGTGTGCCCGGAGGGGAAGCCATCATTAAATCTGACGTGTTTTAGACCTCTCGGCCACAGAGTGCGCCAATGGTTAAGCAAAATTGATTCGTGCCTTTAAACACAGATTTTTCTCTGACTTCCGAAATAGACATATCTACTCAGTTTCATATCTCAACGTAAAGAAAGCAATTTATAAAGAAATGAATGGATTTTTTATTTATTAACCTAACAGATTTTATTGCTCAAATGTTATTTTTAGTGGATGCTAGTATTTATTTATTAAACAGTATATTTATTTATTTTCATTGACTATTCGAGAAACATTATAAGAGAAAAATATGCGCTATGAATTCGAACCAGCTTTCCCCTAGAAGAAAACCATCATTAGATCTGACAAGTTTTATCCCCCGCCCCTCGGCCACGGAGTGCTTCGATGCTTAACCCTAGAACACTACCCATCAATTAAAGTTACACCACTACTAACCATGGGTATATCATACCCGATTTTGAAAATATCAAAAAAAAAAAAAAAAATTAAATATAAATCTTTATTTGAAATATTTTACATGCAGGCACTTTAAACTTTGTACTTTGAGTTAACATTAATAGGAACTGAAAAACATATTATTTAGGTAAGAAAATCAGGTACTGAAAATTGTAATTAAAAATAGGAAAATTTGCGCTGGGTACTATATACCCATGGTTAGTATTCTAGGGTTAAGCAAAGTTGAAAACTGCATTTAAACACAGATTTTTATCTGACTCTTGAAATAGACATATCTGTTCAGTTTCGAATACTAACGTAAGCAAAGCAAGTTATCATTGTTTGGCGTCAGGGGTCACAGGCATTGGGAAACACCATATATTGGTTTAAGTACTTCTTTGAATGTTGCGTTTGGTACAGAAGGCGAATGATTTAGCAGGCAATAATATTTTAATAAATCTAAACAAGATTAAAAAAGCAAACAAGAATCCCCCCAAAAAAAACAATGAATAAAAAAAGAAATTTGAACTCCCCGAAAAGGAGTAAAAAGATTTTCATCGATTCCCGAAAAACAATCAAAGGTAAAATGAAATGTTAATAGGAAATAGAAAAGTATGGAAATAACCCGTGGCTTCAAATAAAACCAGAGTATAGTTAGATACTGTCTATATTTCTGAGATGAGGTATTATGTACAGTATTTACATTAGTCGGACTATTGTCTTCATCTTTGTCGCCATATTTGTCACAAAGTTTCGGCCGTTGTACGCTCCGGCCTTCTTCAGGTGGTTGGAATGTCGAACTGAACCCTTTATTTCGATCACTGGGGTAGACTGTTCTAGTTCCACGGGCCATGTTTGATGGATGTCAGTTATCAGTTATCTCCTGCTAATTTTCCCTCTGAAAGTTCTCCACTGCCTTAACCGGGTATTGAACACACCTTCTTTGGGTCTGTCACTGGATCTAACCAACGCCTTTATCCACTGTGCCATGTGTCCTTGGCCCGTGGAACTAGAACAGTCTACCCCTGTGATCGAAATAAAGGGTTGAGTTCGAAATTCCAACCACCTGAAGAAGGCCGGGGCGTACAACGAATCGTTGTGACAAATATGGCGACAAAGATGAGGACAATAGTCCGACTAATGTAAATACTGTATAGTTAGATAGTTTGATCATATTGTTGGGAATGCTAATCTTCTTTAAATATGCCGTGTCTCAGTAGATTGCTGCCTTGGAAAGTTTTTGCAATATTTAGCTTTTACAAGAAAAGCGTTATTTTCTTTCTTTTTTTCTGTGCATAAAACTGCTTTTACTGAATCACCACAGAGAATATTCTCTGCCTGCCATCCACATGGCTGATGCTAAACTCTGAGAGAACAACACTCTACGCCTTCTTGGCATACCGTTTTCCATTGAAATGAGGCGACTATATCAAATCAATTGCTGCGTGTATTGCAAGGAAAGTTGGTGCTATGCTGTGCCAGAAAACTGTCTCCTCAGAATATATCTTGCGCATTATATAAATCTACCATTCGTCCGTGCGTTGTCATATTTGGCCCAGTGAACCTGCTCTACATCTCGAGATTCTTGACAAAATTCAAAGAAGTTATGTAATCGATCTGGACCATGAATCTCGACTTCAGTCTCTTTCTTACCGACGTGACGGGACTTCCCTCTACCTTTTCTACAATAATTTTCATAGTCTGTCTATATTTCTGAGATGAGGTATTATGTACAGTATTTACATTAGTCTGACTAGTCCTCATCTTTGTCGCCATATTTGTCACGGCCTTCTTCAGGTGGTTGGAATTTCGAACTGAACCCTTTATTTCGATCACTGGGGTAGACTGTTCTAGTTCCACGTGCCATGTTTGATGGATGTCAGTTATCAGTTATCTCCTGCTAATTTTCCCTCTGAAAGTTCTCCACTGCCTTAACCGGGTATTGAACTCACACTCTTTGGGTCTGTCACTGGATCTAACCAACGCCTTTATCCATTGTGCCATGTGTCCTTGAGGACATCTAGATATGAATTCCTGGGTATTATAATTAAACCTAATGTTTTCAGCAACCATAACAAGTATAACGGCCGAAACGTTGTGACAAATATGGCGACAAAGATAAGGACAATAGTCCGACTAATGTAAATACTGTAAATAATTTTCATAACTACTGTTTTGATGGGATTTTTACCTGGTGCCTCAACTACATGAATTTAAGCGTACTATAGATTGGCAACTAGGCCTCACTTCTGCTGTAACAGTTTCTTTTCTCGCACTTCACTCCTGTGGAAATCCCTTCCGATTTCTTGCTTTCCTGATAGCTACAACCTTAAAAATTTAAATGTAACGTCAATCGCCATCTTCTGTCTTCTTGAACCCTGTTCCTTCTTTGTTCTCTTCTCAGTCCTCCCCACTAAAATCTTTTTAATTCTATTTCACTCCCTGTAATCTCTTGTTTTTTGAAAGCTTTTGATAACCTTGAATCCAGAATCTCCGGTTATAATTTTTCTTATATACCATAACTAGGAACTGTAACGGGTATGCCCCAATCCTCATGAATATGTTGGACACTATTGTAAGTGGAGGTAATATGCTGTATAAGTAGTGCACCACTCGCAGTGGTTTAACTACTTCACACCGCTGGCGAGTATTGTATTTTGTTGATGTTATAAAGATTAGCATTTCATTTCTGCTTTGGTTATTCCTCATTCAGTAACCTTTCCTAGGTTACGACAGAATATATATATATATATATATATATATATATATATATATATATATATATATATATATATATATAGGGGGGGAGAGAGAGAGTTTTCTAAAATGCATCGGAAACAGAATTATATTTAAATATCCACTCATTCCGTCTATTGGTGTCTTCAGATGGTAGGGATTTAAAAATATCTTAAAGGAAGACAATTTCATGGTTACGCATATCAATAGGCAATCTATTGGATGAATTAAGCAACTATTTTAAAACAAATTTAAAATGCATATTTAACTGAAGAGAGCTGGGAAAGAAAGATTTATTCTCCCATTTGTATTTCCTCCGTTATGGGCATTATTTTATCCATGATATAATAACACAGTATTTCACGAACGGAACGGTATGGCTGAAGGGTAAAGGAAAGAAAAACGTGCTTTGTTCTCAGAAACTTTTATATCACTAAGATATACATACATGTGTCCCAGGCAGAGAATAATATATCATATATATCTACACAGCAAAGCAAAGTGTTAGGAGAAACAAAAACGAAGGCTCTTACATAATATATGGTGATAATCCTGTGTCTGGAGAAGTCATGTTTAGGACTTCAGATTCAAACGAGCTGGCTTCATCTATATCCCAGGCTAAAACATATTCCTCAAACAGGAAACAGCGAATCTTGAGTTTTCCCAAACTGAGGATTGCGAGCTGGAGTTTTATTCTATAGCTAGGAAAGATATATTCCCAAAGGGAAAAGGCACCATGGTATTATTATTATTATTATTATTATTATTATTATTGCTTATAATTAGGTACCTAAAAAAAAGCTTTACCTAAGGTTTAAAATATTGTAACGTGAGCGTTTGGAAAAAAAGATTTATTCTCCCATTTGTATTTCTCTATTTATGGGCATTATTATATCCATGATATAATAACATCGATATTATGCGGGCGGGACGGAATGGCTGAAAGGAAAAGGAGTGACAAACATGATTTGTTCTCAGAAATTCTTTGATACTATTAAGACATACTCAAAACTATATGCACATATATTCACGTGTCCCACATAGAGGAAATATATCACATATATCGACGCAGCAAAGAAGAGTGCAAGGAGAATAAAAACGTGCGGGTCTTACATATAATATGGAGATAATCCTGTATCTGGAGAAGCCATTTTTAGGAATCCAGCGTGTCTTGGGTTTTTTCCTAAATTGAGTTCTGGAGTTCTATATCTGGGAAATATATATTCCCAAAGGGAATCAGCTCCATGGACTTGATAGCTGTTAGGTTAGGCAAATTTAACTTCAGCCTGGGCCGCTTGATCCAGGCTAAAAGAAAGCAACCTCACGTCTCGGTTGTTGTAATCAAACTGAAATTAGACTGCATGACCTCCGTTATCGTCACTGTATGGAGTGACGTCAGGAAGAAGTCCGTCACGTGACTTATCTCCATTAAAGCGTGATAAGCATCTTCTGTATACTTACACATATTAGAAGTGGTTTAAACATTGACCGAAGCGAAAATCGATAAAATAATAAAATGCAATTTTCTCATAAGCACTTATCGACTAACATAATAATCACTTGCTCCATGGGGATTAGCATACTCCAATTTCCCCCTGATGATGAGTTGGGCACCCCATCAAGGTAGCCCACTTTCCGAGTGGATGCTTGAAAACTCCCAGTATAAAATGACTCCATCTCTACAGACCTGAATAAAACCTATGTAGCTACAAATCAACTCGACTATGGTAACTAAGATGTGGCACAGGGCCGAAATGTGGGCTACCCAGCGAGAATCGAACTCTCTATTCAGTCGTAATTGATGTAACGAGACAAGAATGCTATTACACCACATTGAAGTGCCCTAAGAATCTAAGCGTACTTTAGATGGAGCACTAGGGCGAAAGTGTGTAAGGAACCCAGTGAGCATCGAACTCTCTATTCAGTCGTAATTGATATAACGAGACAAGAATGCTAACCATTACACCACATTGAAGTCTCCTAAGATTTTTTTAAGTGTACTTTAGATGTACAACTAGAGCGAAAGAGTGGGGCATCCAGTGAGGATCGAACACACTACCCGCCGTAGCGAAACAATCTTACTAGTCATTAAACCACAGTACGGTGCCGAAATTGGATTCGAGTATGAATTGGGTCTACGTCTAGATATGAATTTGAGCAGAAATCGGACTTATATCTAACTATGGACTGTACTCGGATTTTACGAGCTTCAGTAGAAACCGGACCTACATCTGACTTTTGACTCAAGTATAAAATCAGTATAAATAACCTATCGATTAATTTCATTGGTAATTTTTGCTCATAAGTCAGTTAGTCATTATTCAATAAGCCAACATATGTCGTTAAATTAACCAAACATAAAAATCATACTTAATTTACATCCATTTTTACTTTGATCATCCCTGATATGTTACAGTTTTTGATAGTTCGCAGTAATTCCCTTGATAAATTCATGTCTCTACTTGGTTTCA
This sequence comes from Acanthosepion pharaonis, assembly GCA_903632075.3. NCBI lineage: Eukaryota > Metazoa > Mollusca > Cephalopoda > Sepiida > Sepiidae > Acanthosepion > Acanthosepion pharaonis. Next base: position 1,550,639 of record CAHIKZ030002401.1, read on the forward strand.
TCGATATCTTAAATAAATACGTCGTTGCTAGCAGAACAATGTTTGACCGAGAAAGGCCAAGATGGTAGATGTCTTGGCTCAATCACTCGTCCATAAAAAGTTGGAATTAACAGCTGTTAATATTATTTTCAACTCAAAAACGCACCCATTATTCAATACGATGAGAATCAATCTATTCGAATATCCGTAGAGTTCCATTTATGCCAATATCGTTTGAAAAGGATAAATGTAATTTGGATAGAGGGAAATATTTAATAATTATATCAATATAGTTAGTTTAAAATTAATCATCTATTTAAAATTTAAAATAAAAAAGAACAAACGTCCATTCATTGTTTTATGAATAATTTATAAGTAGAGCATCGTATGATGTTTGATCTTCCATTTGTACTCCAATGACTTCATTTTCTCTAAAAGATTTCTAAGAATAAAACTCCGTCTTTGAGATGATTTTCCATTTATGTTTTTAAGCCTCGATTTTCTTTACAAGTTTTTGAAGAAAAAGGGTTTTCCACATGACCTTCATGTGTATTATAAATCCTACAGTATGCGTAAAAGCTTTTGAAGGTGAACAATTTTAGGCCATGTGTTTTTAAATGCATTCATGTCTTATAAATTTTACATTTATATCCTATTTTTTTCAGCTACCAGATCCTAAGGAATATTTTATTTCTATTCAAACTCCTTTTTTTTATATAAAAACGATTTTCAAGATGAATATGCCTTATCCTAGATCTCAGAGTTACATTTGAACTCTTTTTTTAAAAAAACAAAACAAAATGTTTCTCGTGAGAACATTTTATTTACCTACGGGATTTTATAATTTTTATCTAAACGCATTAATTTTTCAAATGATTGAAGTTCCACCACGCCGACTAGAATAAATAAATAGATAAATAAAACAAAATTAAATTAAATAAATCTAACAAAGGAAAGCACTTAAATCTTGTTTGTCGTTTACGAAGAAGGTATAGTCGTCTGTCTGTCATAAAAGAAACGAAAACACATCTTGGGTAATTTCTGTGAAATATTTTTTGTTTTTTTTTGTTATGAGATTAAGCTGAAGATATATTTCCCATATTGTGTGATTTATTTTTTTCATTTTAATTCTATCGAATTGTCATTAGTCATATATTTTTATAAGATATTAAATGTACTTTACTCACTTTTCACAAAATTTCTTCTAATAACATTTGTACAGCAGAATTTAGCGGGAACGATATCGTCTGCTAAATGAAAGCCAAGATAATGTGACCATAAAAAACATTTAACGAGTTAAAGTGCAATTTATGATCTATGATTTTCATAAATCCTTTGAAGTGCTTTATCTCCATGTTGGGAAAGTGAACAACCAATAAGGATTTATGGCAGACCTCATTTCTAAAATAATAACTTACCTGAATTGTAGGTTTTCATTTATTATAAAATAAAATCTGTAAATTCTGCTGATGTATACAGATAAACAAAAAATCCCCAGGATAAGTAAGAATGAAAAACAAAACTTCTCTAAGACTATAGTAAACGAAAATTAATATGAAGTAATTAGACTTAGCTTATTTTGGTGTGAGATTAAGATATACATTGGATTACTAGTTTTTGTTGCTTTCTTTTTCAAATTATTTTTCTTTCAAATTATTTAACAGAATTAAATTTATTTAGGATACGTAGAGGCCCAGTGTTGGCTTACTTGGATTAAGCGTGGATTGAAATTAATTGTGTGAGCATGTAATTCAATTCGCCATGTTTGAGAAAAAAAACAAAAGGAAAAGAAGACGAATTCTTTAATACTTGGAGTTTAGAAATCACTTAAGGGACTTATCTCCCATTTAATTATGTTTTTTTTTTTAATTTATTTTAGGGTCACCCCTAATATCTTTGTTCACAGACGACAGAAAAATGTACAAATAGTATAACAAAATATATGTATAATAAACGTCAAAGTTAAAGCGGTTGATTGTTAATAACCGAGAAGTTGTCGCCATTTTCTTTTCAGAGGTTTTTAGGCTCACAGCTGTTAAAAAGGTATTAATAGCTTTTTGAAGATGAAAGCATATTGTGATGAAAACATATTAGTTTGAGTCATAAATAGTTTATGTTTGTCTTTGTCAAATTCCTTATAAAAATAAAGTGATATTAAATTTTACTCAATTAGAAATTTACCGTTGTTTGCCATGACTTGTTGCCAGTATAAGACATGCTTTCAATAACTTTTGAGTAACTTCGAATACATTTTCGACGAACACTTGAATCTGGTTTTCATTAGAGAAAGCATTCCCTCTTCAAGCCTTTTTCAGTAATGGAAAAAAAAGTAATATTCAGTTGGCAAATTTCAGTTGAATGAGGTAATTAGGGTAGAACAGAATAAGCTAGTGTGATTTTCGCTTATGCGACCTTGCGTAGAGGAGAAAAACTGTAATGACAAAAGAGAACAAGAATAGGCTTAAGGAAGCTTTATTCTGCTTAGATATTCATTGTTGTAAAAATATAATAATTGCGGCACAAGGCCAAAAGGGGGAGCGCTGTGAGAGCTGGTCATCATTAACTATCCTATACCTAGCTAATCCGATTCACAACACATCCATTCATTACAAGTACCAAACACATGTACCAAAAGGAGACATTCTTCAGTTTTTACTTCTACATATACCACAATACCCCATACATAAAGGGAACCTACAAAAAACCCTTTATTTAAAAATTATGTACAAATGTTCATATATATATATATATATATGAAAATTTATCCAATTTAATCGGTAGAGAAGACAATATTATGAATAAAAATGACAATAGGAAAACTGGTAATTGCTGACGCGTTTCGTCCAATGTGGACTTTATCAAAGCAAAATACGAAAATGAAATTAAATGAACAACGTAACTAATAAAAACAAAAACAGAATGTACCTAGCAACTGGAATGTAGAGAAACGCTATTTTCATATGAGCACAAAAGAGACCTCACAAAAAACAACTTAGCTAATGCAATAGTAATACATGGAAATAAATACAACCATAATTTTGATTTTAAAATGCTACACTCATAAAAAAAAAAAAAATCACTCACTCAGAAGGAAAATTTTGGAGAGTGCCGCCATAGAAAATTATCCAAATATCAATTTACGCCCAGGCTTTTTCCCTATTTCACCTTTCTTAACAAAATTAATGCTCTTACAAACAAACATGCACAACAGATTCATAAAATCGAAAGAAAATGGTTGAATACATCAACACAGATATAATGACAATATTCTCCACACGTGACAATCTCTGACGTTATTTCTCATTTAAAAAATATGAAAATAGCGTTTCTCTACATTCCAGTTGCTAGGTACATTCTTTTTTTTGTTTTTATTAATTACGTTGTTCATTTAATTTCATTTTCGTATTTTGCTTTGATAAAGTCCACATTGGACGAAACGCGTCAGCAATTACCAGTTTTCCTATTGTCATTTTTATTCATATATATATATATATATATATATATATATATATATTAACCAAGCTATGGTCACCCGAAGTTCTCCCGCTAGCTCCCTGTCCCCTGTCTATTTTGGGGTTCAGGGTGACATTCCAGTGCCTGACTAAGACTAAGGGAACTGAATACACCAGGAACGGCCCTAAATGACATAGACGTAAATATGCGGACAAAATGACCCTGACGGATAGTCTTAGGCTCCCTGTCCCCATTTCTATCGTCATACGACCATCTAGGACAATGCCGCCGACGTCCGTAGGATAAGGGAGCCCTGTATAATGTAGGATGGAGAATTACGGGGACCCTCTCAGCACAGAATATTTCCAATTTTTTAAAAAAATCTGGTGTTCCAATTTTCACCATTTAATTTGTGGAAAAGCGTTTTTAGTTTCAGAGAGGTTCTCCCATACTTTTATGTCCCTCCTTGTATTTGTGATCCGTGTGATAATCCCTGGTGCATTAGGGAAATTTCTTGGATCTACTTTAAACAGAGGCATTAACCGCGACATTTTGGGGAGGACAGGTCAATTTCCAGTGCATTTCTGTTTATATGGCAAGGTTTTCTTACCATTGGGAAGGATTTTCCCTTGGGAGGTGCTGCAGTGAGGGATGTTGTGAAGAGGTGTCTTATATAGTGGTGTACTCGGAGGAGGGCTATTTTGAGCAGATATGTTGGGCGGAGGTTTGTTTTGAGCGGGATCAGTGAAGCTTTAGAAGGAAAAGAAATGAGGTTTCGGGAAGTGCCTTGTTGCTTTTGTTCGTTTTTGGCTGGAGTAGCAGTAGACGAGGACCGAAGTGGAGGCATCTCTTCCATTTCCATCTCTTAAATTTGTTGCTGCTCTGATTGTTGCTACTCCTGCACCTACTAACACTCCTGTTTGGGGGCTTCTGCTTGTTTATTCTTGGCTGTTGTTGCTAGTCTTTTTTCCGAGGTCAGTTTCTCGACCGCCTTTGTTTCCTCTTGCTGGTGGCAGTGGTTGTCGCCTTTGCCCACCTCCTTACTACTACTGTCCATTTTCCTGAGCTAGCATCGTGCTTTAGGCTCATGGCGACGTCCACCTTAGCCTTGGGTGTAGCAGGTTTTGGTTGAGTTTTGGGCTTCTTTCCCAGGCATGTTTTTGACAGATAGCCAGTTGCCCTACAGGCCCAGCAGAGAGGTCGTCCTCCTTTTACTACAACGTAGATAGGACGGACATCGCAGATCAACACGTTTGGAATGTCTGTGTAACTTTTCTTATCCACTGTAACTAAAATTTCGATGTCACCAGTGGCAATGCCGGTCTTACCCTTTACCGCCAATACCTCTGCTACTTCTCCAAACTGGGAGAAAAAATATCCTAAATGGCCCTCCGAAATAAACAGCGTTACTCCATGAAGAGTAACTTTGGCCTTCTTACGTCTCATGTATTCGCTTTGAAGTCTTACTGACTTTGTAATCAGAATTTTCTCAGCCAGTGACTTCACCGCTTCTTCTGTTGGGAGCAAGATGTCCCACATTGCATTACTACGACGCGCTAAAACTTTTGCTGTAATATTTTGGTTTTTCATTGCTTATTCCATGAATTTCCTGTTGGCACCTATCAACTTACGAGTCTTAACACCGGTTGTCAGCAGGGATATTGTTTTCAAAAGAGACGGAACCGGTAAGAGTTCATTTCCTGATAAGAACTTTTTATAATGTTCTTTGAGGGCCGTATAATAATTGGGACGTTTTTCTTTGGGAGTAGGGGGAAGGTCTATCTCCCACCCAAACTGACGGACCTTTAACAGTGATTGCCGAGTTAACAAGTTGGGACTGCGCTATAACGTTTGCGTTCCCACGACATCAGTCACAAACCCAAATAAAACGTGTAGCTTAGATATGGAACAAGGCCGAAAGTACCCAGTGAGAATCGGACTCCCTACACTCTCGTAATTGTTCTAGCGAGACAAGCAAGTTTCTTAACCCCGTCGAGGGCCCCCTTCTCTCTCAGTTAATTAATAGTTCTTGTATCAGTAAATCATTAATATCTATCCGAAATTCTTAAAATCTAAAAATATTTTTTGGCTTTAAATAACTTGTACGTGGTTGATAATCCGTAAAAAACAAATCAATTAACCAATCCTTAGAATTAAGAAGGCCATGAGAAGAAATCCTAATGTTTAAAATCTAATCGACCTTCCTTAACGCTGATCTTTCTAATACACTTTCGTGTTACCTTTCCTGATCCTAAACAGTAGCTGATACAGTTAAGAAATGGTACATTTTTGAAACAGTTTATCGATTTCATATCAAAATTACTGTTTAGATTTGATTTCTTCATAGAATTGATAATTTTTAATCAACTAAAAAGAGATATACTTTGTTATGACTAATATTTGTATGGGATATATTTAAGTAATGCTAACATCCTTTATTTTTAAAAATATTTTAACACTTCTATATTTGTTTTAATCAATTAATTACACGGCGATAATATCACTAAGACCCACTGAGCAGCAGTGAGTAAAACAGAATGAAAAGACTTTAGAAGGAATCGGAAACTCATTCCTAAATAGGAAACAAGGGATAAACCTCTATTCCTGTTTAAAAGACCAGTGATATCAGCAGTTGAAAAAAATTAACGAATAGAACAGCTTTAGACTCGAATAAAAATGTTTCAAGTTATGTTTTATTAAATTGTTGTTTAGAATTTTAGACTTTATCTATAAGAAAATGAGATAAGTCTATCATGGCTATAAAAAAAAAAAAGAAAAAAAAAGCAGCCGCAGATCTTTTTGTTAGTTTAGTTGATTTATCGATATTTCAGCCCTTGCTGACATCGACATCGATTTAAGGACATTTCTGCCCTTGCTAGGTCATTCAATGTTGACATCAGCCCGTCTTTTTTTTTCTTTATTTTCTTTTTCATTTCTTTTCATCTAAAATCAAATATATAATTCGTACAGCACAAAATAATGTCTATTCTCCATTAAATACCATCAAGAGGCACGCATGCACACACACACACACTTATATATATATATATATATATATATATATATATATATATATATATATATATATTGTCATCCACAGATAAATTGTTTTGCTGTTTCACAGCTCATCAGTGTGTCTAGACATCCGAATGCTTCAAGCCTGGATCGAAATATATATATATATATATATATATATATATATATATATATATATATATATATATGTGTGTGTGTGTGTGTGTGTGTGTGTGTGCTTAAGTTTTAAAAATGTACTTTCAATAAAAAATACTTTGCAGTATTTCAAACTGAATTCAAATTGATTGGAATTATCTTCTTAAATTGTTAAAATCGGCCAATTGTGACAAATATAGTCATATAGCACATTTCTCGTTATTAAAATGTCCCTTCAAAAATAAAATAAATATATATAAAGATTATTTGAGCAAGATGAACTGATTCAGAGTTTAATTAATCAGAATTAAAACAAATATTACTTATTTGTATTTAAAAATATCGCAGAAGTGCATATTTTTTAACACGAAGGTGGGTGTTTTTATCAGGTGTTGGCATATCCATTGATAACCTGATATTTGCGACATTTTTCCAAGAGGGGATACTTATAGTAAAAGTACATCGCTAATACAACGTAAACGCCTTTTTAGGTAAATTTATTTACTTATTTTAGCTTTATAATCTTACTTACGAAGATGCTTGTTGAGGAAATGTTACAAAATAACAAAAACTTTTAAATTTCTTATAGTTATCGCTCTTATTTTCTTATAATGTCGTGTATCGACCCTCTATTAACAAAATAGGGCATATTTATACACACACAAAATTAAAGATTCTTTTATAAAGTAGTTTTTATTAACAACAATATCACTTAATCGCTACAAATTAATACATAATTTTAAAAGATTTAAATTCTTATAAATTAATCAGAGACGAACAAATACAATGCGAATCGAAATATATATATATTTTAAATGTGTTATTGATAATGTTGTGGATTCCGGGATGAAATCCGGTCTCAAATGAATGACAAATGCAGGAATGAAATATAGCAAATAAATGTATTGACGTAATAATACAATTGGTAATACGGTTAGTAGATCCTGAAATACGGTTAGTAGCAATGATAATATATATACAGTCTGGGAAATTCAGTATCGAAGTATGACTTCTTTCTGAGTCTACGTGCTCGCAACTGTGACTCCTACAAAGCGGTTACCTCACCCCCTCACTCCTTCACTGTATCACTGTATCACTGTCACTTCCGGGTATTCACCGGCAGCAGTACAAGTACACACTGGTCGAGTCCACTTGTATGAAAAAGGGGTGGACCCCTTAGCAGATAACGGATAGAAATATTTAGAGCTTGCAGTCACAACGCTAAGGTCGAATTTTTTTCTGAAAATTTAAGTGAGTGCGTTTTTTAGTAATATGGCAATTTGGGAATTTTTTGTTGTAGGAGTTTATTTTTTCGTCTCGGATGCTACCTGAATTTGACCAAAAACAAAATAATTTCCATGCCTGAAGATGACTGAATGTACAGTCGAATGTACTTCCGTATTAAAGAAAGACCTTATACAGCTTATAATTCTAAAAATCAAGGATCATAACATTCACCGAGAGATTGGTAGGTTAATGCATCTTTAAAGTTTTGTTAACGAAGGGATTTCACCATTTTATATCATTAACTTTACCAATTTACTTTTTGTATGAATGATTCATTGTAATATCAATTGGACTGCGCCACGTATTTGATATATATATATATATATATATATATATATATATATGTGTGTGTGTGTGTGTGTGTGTGTGTTAATAATAATCTCAAAAACCAGTTGACTGATCTTCCTTAAATCTTTCAGTAAATTTTATCTAAAAATATGTGAAATAAATCAGAAGAAAATTACCTTCCCTGAGTTGTTTCCCTGTCTTCAGAATAGGAAGTTTTTTCTTTTCTTCTTTTTAATACAGATACTCTTCTAGGCTTTGTCATGATAGGGATTCATTCTTGTGTTGGTACCACAACAAGCTGCTTCCTGTTATTTAGAGAGAATAAAGTAAGTGCAATATAACTATCTTTGGTCTCTGAGAAATCAGGAACAGTATTATTATTATAATCAATTCTCACTGAAAACCATCCATCCCAGTTGCCGACTAAATGTAAAGTCCGTCATTACATGAAATGACTTTGTACTCGAGAGAGTACTTTCAACTTACTTTACATCTCTTTTCACCGTTATATTATGAATCAATTACTATAAACAACGTTACATATAAAAAATAATACCCCGAAATTTTATTTTCAGTTCATTTGAAGTAAAAACAGTTTATATTGATAAAAATAACTAAATTATATTCATAAAAATAACCGAATTATATTGATAACAGTAACCGAATTATATTGATAACAGTAACCATTTGTTAATAGCCGTGCTTATAAAAACATGATCCCTCTGCATTTATCATTTTGTTGAGGACTTCATCAACGAGGACTAACGCCTATTGGAAATGTTCAGTAAACTTTCTCCAAGTCTTAGGATGCATTTCACTTCCTGTCCTTTCCTCTCTCTCTCTCTCTCTCTCTCTCTCTCTCCTCCCTCCCTCTCTCTCTCTCTATTTATCTATCTCTCTTTCCCTCTCTCGTTGTCTGTGTGCGTGCGTGTCTGTGTCTGCATAAAAGACGATACATCTAGAGAGGATGGAAGACAAAAAAAAAAAAAAACAAACAAAAAAAACAGGAAAAATAGACAGTGGATTGCAGATAAATATATAAATAAATAAAGAAAGAAATCCAGAAAGATAGAAAGTTTGAAGAAGAAGAAGAAGAAGAAGAAGAAGTAGAACAACAACAACAACAACAACAACAGTAGAAGCGAGACTTTGAATTGGAGGAAAAGGAAAAAAGAAAATCCACGCATAATCAAAAAAGAAAAAGAAGGGAGACAACTGGAGGTGAGGAAATGATACAAAATATTAAATATAATCGTGAATTTAAAAACGTTGAAAGCAATAATTTATCAAGGTAGACACTTGAATATAATCTTATCATATCTCTATCTTTCATTTTAAAGAGGAAAAACACACTCAATAAAGATTGGCAGGCAATTTTTTTAGCTATGAAAACCTTTGAATATTTATACATTTAAGAATGCTGCCTAAACACGATTCGGAGACTAAAAGGGAAATTTTAATTATTTTTCTTGTTGGAGAAGGGAAGAAGAGACAGAAAAGAGTTGAAGCATGTACTCGAAGAAATAGGGATAAAATGAGGAAGAAAGAAAAGTGATAAAATGAGGGACAGTAAAATATGGTAGAAAGAGAAGAAGAATAGGAGACACGTGTTTGAAAATAAAGAAATATATTAATCATAAGAAGAGCAACAACAGCTAGGAGGCTTTGCATTGGAGGAAAATAAATAAATAAAAAATAAAGAAGAAGAAGAAGAAGAAGAAGAAGAAGAAGAAGAAGAAGAAGAAGAAAACATAATACTTTGATTTGTAGAAAAAAAAGAAAAGTAATAATGCTTGTATAGGAAATAAAAAAGAGAAACTGTAAAAGAAAAAGGAAGATCGGCTGAGGAATGAAAAAACGAAAAGAAACAAAAAGGAAAGAGAAATTGAAAGAAAATAAATAAAATCACTTTTGTAAAACAAGAGTAATACTTTGGTGGGAAAGAAAGAAAGAAAGAAAGAATTATATAACAAAATTGAAACAGAAAACGAAGAAAATAATATACACATTGAAAAGAAAAAAGAGAAAGAAAGAAGATATGAAAATAAAAGGAAGATAAACTATTGTGGTGTGAAGTGGTTGAAAGAAAGAATGCAGAAGGGAAAGAAAGACCATTATGCGAAAGGAAGCGAGAAAGGAAAGAATAGATGAAAAAAGAATTAAAAAACCGAGAAGAACAACTGCGAGGTGCACTAATTAAAATGTAGCCAAAAGATGAAAAGAATGCGAAAAAAATGTAATGAAACAACAAAGTATTGGCCATTGTTAAAAGAAAATGCAGGCGTCAAGGAGACGGTTAAAGAAATTTGGCAGAGCCGAAAAAGCGTAATTAAAAGAAAGAAAATATAGCGGAAGAAATAATGTTTGTACGAAAAGAGACCAAGGAGTATATAAAACGTAAAAATAAATCATACCAAGTGGCAGAGAAAGTTGCGACGAGACGACGGTGTTTAAAACTCGAATAATTCGGGGAATGGGATTATTAATTTTTTTTTCTTTTTGGTCATTGCCAAAAGCTTTTATCATTCGACTGACAAAAAAAGAAAAAAAAAGTGTTCTTGTTTTCCATCCTGAAGATGGTCTGTTTGTTTAGCGGCATATCAACTCTTATGGGTTATTTAAACTGGAAATTTAATTTTCTTGAAAACATTATTAATTTCTTTTACAAAAATATATTGCTGGTAATTTTTTTTAACTATGAAAATCTATTGCTGGTATTTTTAATATAAAAATATAATTTTACTATAAAATGTATTTTTACTATAAAAATGTATTTTTACTATAAAAATGTATTTTTTACTATAAAAATGTATTTTTACTATAAAAATGTATTTTAGTATATAAAGATATTTTATTATAAAAATGTATTTTTTACTATAAAAATGTATTTGTACTATAAAAATGTATTTTTGTATATAAATGTATTTTACTATAAAAATGTATTTTTACTATAAAAATGTATTTTTACTATAAAAATGTATTTTTATTATACAAATGTATTTTAGTATATAAATGTATTTTACTATAAAATGTATTTTTACAATAAAAATGTATTTTTACTATAAAAATGTATTTTACTATAAAAATGTATTTTACTATAAAATGTATTTTTATTATAAAAATGTATTTTAGTAAAAAATGTATTTTTACTATAAAATGTTTTTTTACTATAAAATGTATTTTTACTATAGAAATGTATTTTTACTATAAAAATGTATTTTTATACTTTCATAGTGTTTTGCCTCCCCTCCCCCCCCCGTTTAGGGATTAATTATTTGCTCATAACTGGGACCCTGATAGGGTGGACCTAAGAACAACAGCAATTAATAGGTGTTTCCACACTCCTCCAAACTTTCCCGACCAGAGACCTTGCTGCCGGATGCAGTTTATCGTTATACCGAGGACGTCCATCCTGAGACTAAAGTACTGATAATGAGGTGGGGATAGTGGAAGCTGCTATGCCGACGATAAAGGTATTCATTAGAGGGATTGTTATGATCTTGAAGAAAAAAAATCAACATCCTTTTCCAATTGATCCAACAAATAATACTCAAGATAAACCTTTCTGAAACAGAAACTATGATCTGCAATTGGAATGAAAGCATTGATCCTAAATCTACCACAAGAGTTCAAGATGTGAAATTAGTAAATGCTAAACACTTCAAATACCTCGGTGTATGAATCAATTATAACAAATTTAGCAGAAGTAATAAAGAAAGTGGCCGTAGAACAGATTGTACTAAGAGAAGTTTCCCTTAACACTGCACGTGGGTACAAAACGAAAATATTAATCGAAAACCTTGAGGCATATTTTAAACAATGTCGTCCGATCAATATATCTATCGATCTCCTAGATGGCGCCAGACAAGTTTTGAAATATCCAAATGTTCAGCTGTATACAATCGCTTTCACGCGTCGATTATTAAAAATAGTTTTGAGCGGGTTGTGTCTGTAGGTCATTCTCTGAATCTCGTGGACTGACGCTACAGAATCACCAAGAACTGTTCCAGATAACAGAAACCGCATCACTGGAAGACTTTCAACAACTAAAATGGATGGCAAAAATAAATCGAAGAGAAAAAAAAAAATGACAACAGATGTTGACATTCCACACTACTTCAAACAAAAGTTAGGAAAGGAAACCTCCCTCAATACTGAAAAGAAGGAGAACAGTTATTGATAACTGTGGATACGCAACAAGTCTCAGACACGGAAAGCATCTTTATTGTATAATAGTTAAACAAATAAATCCATTCTCTTTTGTTTTTAACTGCCAATTTTTAAATGGTTTTGCCCTTCGGGACACAGGCAATCATGACCCTTCATAGCCAGAAGGATAAATCGGTTTCCATTTGCTCTAAAATTTAAAATAATGTACGTACACTTACACACACATAGACTATTAAATTGTTGGGTCTAAGCAAAAGGTTTTGATGGGGAAAACTTTCTTTGATAAAAACTACATTCAAGAATCCGCCGAAAAAACTTCACATCAAAATCTGCGAAAGTTTGAACAAAAGTTATCGAAGAGCTACTTGATAAGTGACAAGAAGTCGTTATAAATAATGTACTGTACTGTACTGATGCGGCATTCACCCTGGGCGGATTGAGCCGGCTTCTTCCTGTTATGAGAAGAAGATTCTTGAGATAAATTACAGAAGTAGGGTACCCAGGCCTACTCGGATAACGTTCTTGCTTGCCGCGGGGTTCCCACAGACACAGAGACAGGAACGACCAGAAGCCGCCGGTTACCGATGCAGACGCTCCTTGGATTTTCACCAGAGCCCCTGTTAGCCTGCGTGTGTGTCAGACCTGTCTGCCTTGGGTGGCCCTACCAGGAACGAAGTTCCGGGCGGCATAGCTCTGACACTACCGTTTACACGCCCCACCGACTGTGAGGTAAGGGTTGGACTTTGGGGGCTTACAGTACCAGGTGTTCCCAAGCGGTCCCCCATCTAAGTTGTAAATAATGGTTAATAGATAACTGAATAAAATATAACTGCTTTACTTTTTTGGAGCGTAAAATCGATAAAGAAAAGCGGAATTTAATTTTGACCCAAGTTCATATTTCTCAGGTTGAAGTATATTTTTAGTTGTTTTTTTTTTTTCGGTTTTTGTCTTTACCAAATAGAAGCGCATAGACTCTGTAGTATATAGTCTTTAGTTTATTTTATTCGCATGTTTACAAAGACTGCAGATACTAGCGAGGCCTCTAGTATATATTGTAAATCAACAAAAAACAAGACTAAAGACGTCTAATTGAATGTTGAACGCGACAAATCGAATCGTGAAGATTACAATCAATTCATTATTATTGTTCATTTGATACACCATCTCCATTAATTAAAATCAAAATTTTACACACACACACACACAGATATATATATATATATATATATATATATATATATATATATATATATATATGTGTGTGTGTGTGGATGTGTGTGAGTGCGTGGGCTCGCCGCGCGTGCGTGTATGTGGAAAAGAGTGCAAGAAGAAATTCATATTTTCTCCAATAACATTAAAAGGAAAGACGAGCAATCGAAATTTGATCTAATTTCATTCTGATCTATCTATCTATCTATCTATCTATCTATCTATCTGTTCATGTTTTTATATCGAAATTCACGTTACTGGAAATATGTGAACTCTAGCGCACACAAGCGCTCATGCAAACGCTCAGTCACGCGTATGTATAAAGCTGATGCGAAAATTGCCAGCATTTTGACAAATTCTTTTTTTCATATAAATTCAGTTTTTTTTTTTTTTATGAGTATCACCCCATGCAAGGCAGTAATGTCCCTAAATCTCAAGGGGTTACAAGGGTGTGGAAGAATTAGGAACAGAAACAATAACGATGAATAGAAAGAGGGGGAAGTCATCAGGAGTCAGTAAATATCAATTGACATTGCATTTAAATTTTTGCACATTAAACTTGACTGGAAAACATAGAACCAGAATTCAATTGAGAAAACAAATTGTTATCATAGAATTTACGGCTACATCTAGCCAGCTCACCTGTAAATTTATGAGATCTCGACGTCAGTCTAGTACTGCGCTTAAAATTATATTATTAGGTTGGTGCAAAAATAATGACGTAATAATGTCGTTTTTTGACGTTAAAAAAATACGTCAAAAAACGACATTATTACGTCATTATTTTTGCACCAACCTAATATCAATATCTTTCGTTGGACTCATACGTTTCTAAATCTTTATTCCCATGAATTCATACCATTGTTAACCACTTACTAAAATATTTTCTATGGCCTACAATCACATTATGCCACCGTTCACATAAAATCTGTGGACTCTTCTCAAACAATGATCCTGTTTTCGGCTTAATGAATTCTTCAGAAAATCTTTTTTGTAATTAACAAAAGCCGTTGGGATATTTAACAAACCGCTAACGTTTGCAAGGCGCAGAAGACAAATAATTCGTATCATTGATCAATAACGATTGCCTCATCATATGTGCAATATTATCGCGCACAAACAGAAGGCAAAACTGCATGAGAACTGTCAGTTTCATGCTTTCAAAACTTTGCACCCAAAACCTCAAGTGGACATGAAATCAACACCCATTGGCGACAGTCTGTTTCATGCTTATAGACAATCGTAAGACCGTATGTATTATGTTTTTGCTCGACCATTTATATTTACAGGTGTTATATAGGAATAAAGTGTCGCTGCCGACACTTGAGTTCGAACATAGATCGCCACTGAGGAAACAGAGGCGATGTCATAATTGAATTAAGTAGACCACGTGACCATAGAGAAAACACATATATGGGAGGTAGCGTGTGTCTAACTGATCGCTATTTCTAGTCTATCCTCTATACTATACGGATTACTTTTTCTATTCCATCCTCTATTACTATACGGACCGCTATATTCCCTATACTATTTCTCTACTTGGATCACTATACGGATTACTATCGAGAAAGTATTATTAATGCAAGTGTTATTTGAAGGCGTCTGACACCAGCATTGTTCAACGGCGTTATTATAGTTGTAACTGTGATTAAAAAGTCTCTACTTGAACGAGCATTACTAAAGTGACAACGAATGTTCGTAGACACCACAAAAACAGGTCAGTGATGCATTGTGGGTAGTCTATTCCCTTGTTATAACAGTTATTTTGGTTGGCGGTAAAGGTTATGTTTCGAATTATTATAGGAGCTATTGAGTGGTAATAATTGTAGATCTGGATGCAGTTTTTTGGCTACTGATAGTATTGTTTGTTAACTTTTTCATTATTTATTGTTGATTATTTTATTTTGGGTTGTTATTACGTTTACTTGGGCGTTCACGGTTTGTTATTTTGTTTATTATTAAATTAATTTATTTATTTATTGATGTGGATTCATTTATTTTACTTATTTTTCTTTATTTTCTAAATTTATTTATTTTTGATTATTATTATTCGTGTTTAGTTTTTGATTTTTAACTAACGTAATTTTGTTCGCGTCTGTATTTTGTGATGAATTCTGATCATGTATATAGTAGTTTGTATTCGTTTGGGGAGGTAATTATAGCTATTTTCTTCTTCTTTAAAAAGTTTCAATATCCTTACTATTTCACCCAGGACACTAAAACAAAGATATATAAAACTACAAGAAAATATAATGACATTAACAACAAAACAATAACATTACAGATTAAAAACTGGTATATCATATTAATTAATAGCTGCTTAACATCGACTAATGAAAACAATTTATCTAATAATTACATAAACATCTAAAACTATTATGGATATGATCAGAGGATGAAACGCGTTGATAAAGAAAAAGGTTCCTTTGATTTTATTCAAACACCCACACGCAAACACACACACACACACGCACGCGCGCGCACACACACACACACTTACGAATATACATTATCATCTGAATTCCAAATAGAAAAAGTAGAATTTTTATACACTAACGTACATGTTGTAATATTTACGTTTTTACAGTTCGGTTTGTAATCTGTTAATTTCTTGGAACATCAAATTGTACTAACGTTGGTTTAGAGAGTCAAATACACGCGAAACATGACTGACCAATGAAAATCAAACAGCATAAAAGTAAAACTACCAGAATTCATATGTGTGTGTGTGCGTGCGTACGTGTGTGTATGTAGTGTGTGTAAATTTGAATGGTGTTTATTGTTTAGTTATTAATTATAAATTTTGGTAGAAGAATTGGTTGGCGCGATTTTAATTCCTAAGTGATTCAGATTATCAGCCATTTTTCTGTGTAGATGGATCAAAAACTCTAAATTAACCATGGAGTTTCTACGTAGAAGAATGCGATGACAATGATTTTTCATTATTTTTAATCTTGTTCCCGGATCATGTTCTGGTGGAACGAATTGTGGAAAACAGTAAAACAAAAAAAAGTTAAGCTACGAAATGGTTTTCGCATATTTTGAATTGTAGGAATAATTCTTTTATTTTGGCGAGTGAATGTTGCATTAAACTTTTCTTTAAATAGCAATGATTTTTCTTGATACAAGTTAAACTATTTAACCTTAATCTGGGCGCGTGGGAGGTAAGATCGATTTGCGCGTAAGTGATTGTAATTAATTTGATTGGAATTCGAAGGCGGCTAACCGTATTCTGAGCCTCAATTCATTGCACCGGTTTCACATCCCTCAAAAACTAAACCGGAAGTAGAATTTTTAAACTTTCTCTCTCCCTTCCTCTTTCTCTCTCACTACATACTTACATACATGCATATATCTATCTATCTATCTATCTATCTATCTATCTATCTATCTATATATATTCAGAAGTCGAAACACGTCGGCAAAATCTAAGATATTTTTCCAATTGTCATTTTATACCAATATGTCTTGTCTACAGAATTGATCTGGGGATTTAACTATATATATATATATATATATATATAACCAATATGTCTTGTCTACAGAATTGATCTGGGGATTTAACTATATATATATATCCACTGTATTTAACTTGTAGATGTTCTTTAAGGGATACGTTAATAGAAACAACGGACATTTTTTGTCGATTACTTTTACCGTGTTGACAATCATTCCCAGATAATGAGGAAATAATCCAAACCCCATTTTGGATGAAATATTATCGGAAGCTTGGACCATATTTCTTCCGAAATGAAATGAACTTTGGCTAATATATATATATATATATATATATATATATACAGATACAGGATCGACACGTGCTACTCCCCAACCCGGCGACTGTGGAAAGGTGCTCAGTCTAATTGGGTGTCACGGGCAGTGCATAGTGATGCTCGCTATCTTCTAAACATTTTCCCTCCTATATTTAAATAGGATTCAAATTAAATTAACCACAACTGATTAATAAAGGATGAAAAATTTTCACGAATTTTTACGTTATTTTGGCGTGGGTGGGTTTGCTCACATCTGTACATTTGTTTTGCTCCTGCTTAATCTCGGAAAATCACTACGTGAAATTCACAGTCTTTTTATATATAATGTTGAATGTCTTAAATTATTCATGTTTTTAGCAAGAATAATCTCAAAGTTGATAGTTAAACATTGTTGCAAAACATTGTTGTTTTATATTTTAAAAATTGTTGATTAATTTGAGATAAGCGATTATATATATATATATATATATATATATATATATATACGAGGGTCATTCAATAAATAAGGTGAATTTTTCGGTATAAAGACTTCTAATACAGATAGAAGCATTTTTTTTGTTTTACTTCTTTTTCACATGGATTTAATTTCTTTTGCAGATTAAAAAAAACAAAAAAAACTTTGAGAGTTTTGCCGATTAACAAAGATGGCTGACTAAGAAGCATGCTCCAGGATTGAACAGCGGTCCGTTATCAAGTTTTTGGTTGCTGAAGGGTGCAAACCAGTTGGAATTCATAGGAGAATGTCAACTGTGTATGGTGCCACATGGTTCAGCCAAAAAAAAAAAATGTCTACAAATAGGCTAAATTGTTTAAAGAAGGACGGAGCAGTGTTGAGGATGAAGACAGGCCTGGGAGGCCTACAGAAGTGAGGTCTCCTGAGGTGATCGAATCAGTCAACGACCTCATTCAGTCTGACAGAAGAACTACTGTGAACTGCTGAGGCAGGTCAAGAAAGACATAAAGAACAAACGCAGGGGTCATCAGTCAGAAGGAGTCATCTTGCATCATGACAACGAAAGGCATCTCACAGCAGCCCAAACGGTGCAGACCATCAACGAGATGGGCTGGGAACTGCTCCCTCACCCCCCTTACAGCCCAGACCTTGCCCCTTCAGACTTTCACCTGTTTGGTCCCTTGAAAGCGTTCACGAGAGGCACGAAGTTTAAAAGTGACGATGAAGTCAAAAGTGTTGTGAGCGACTGGCTGAGACATCAGTCCAAAGATTTTGACGCTGAGGGAATACGGAAGCTTGTGGACAGATGGGAAAAGTGTGTGACAGTGGTTGGAGACTACGTTGAAAAATAAAAAATAAGTAAGCTTCCATCTGTATTAGAAATCCTTATACAGAAAAAAATCACTTGATTTATTGAATGACTCTGGAATATATACATACAGCAATGTGACAAAACAACGCTTGATCAAGTTATTTAAATCATCGAATGACCAAGAATAAACACATTTAATATTATGACAGATTTTTGAAATGATGACTCAAGTGTATTTAAGTGCAAAAGAACGCGATGGAATCGCGTGTAAACTCTTATGGCTCTCAGTCATTCTCTAGTTGTTTAAACAGTCAATTTACCAGTTGTATATATATATATATATATATATATAACTTGTATAGTTTCAGATTATCAGCCATTTTCTGTGTAGATGGATCAAAACTCTAAATTAACCATGGAGTTTCTACGTAGAAGAATGCGATGACAATGATTTTTCATTATTTTTTAATCTTGTTCCCGGATCATGTTCTGGTGGAACGAATTGTGGAAAACAGTAAAACAAAAAAAAGTTAAGCTACGAAATGGTTTTCGCATATTTTGAATTGTAGGAATAATTCTTTTATTTTGGCGAGTGAATGTTGCATTAAACTTTTCTTTAAATAGCAATGATTTTTCTTGATACAAGTTAAACTATTTAACCTTAATCTGGGCGCGTGGGAGGTGAGATCAATTCATGCTTTTCCCAAGGGAATTTGCGCGTAAGTGATTGTAATTAATTTGATTGGAATTCGAAGGCGGCTAACCGTATTCTTATCCTGAATTCAATGAACCGCCTTCACATCCCTCAAAAACGAAACCGGAAGTACAATCATTAGCCTTTCTCTCTTCCTCCCTCTTTCTCTCTCTCTACATACATGCACACACACACACACACACACACACACACACACACACACACACACACACACACACATATGTACTGCTTAACTTAACATTTACCGTCCTGAATATCCGAGAAATTTTCAAAGAAAAAGAGAACGAATATTTTCTATGAAAATTTCTAGGACATTCAAGCCGGTAAATGTTGTTTAAAACTATTCATTAAAAACAGAGCATTTAATTAAATATTTGTATCTATAAAAATAATGTTAAACATAAAAATGTCTTAAAATAATCGGACTTTGTTCATTTCATAATGTGTGTATTGATATATATATATATATATATATATATATATATATATATATATATATATATATTTGTGTGTGTGTGTAGATATATATATATATATATATATATATATATATATATATATATATATATATATATATATATGAAGACTAGAGTAAAAGGTTTTATCCACTGAGGGACTCTGCCTCGAGCCTCGATAAAGTCCCTTAGAATACGAAACGTGTCGGCTAAGATATGTTTTCCTTTTGTCTTTATTCATACTCTATCTGAAATTTTTACATATGAACATATATATGTATAGTGTGTGGGGGTATGGTGTGTATATATGTGTGTTTATATACGGTGTATATGGGCACATGGCTGAGTTAGAAACATGAGACACAGATTCGAATCTCCTGGACTATTAGTCTGGAAGGTGAATTTTTGATGTTACCGGTTTAAGGAGGCGACCCGGCGTGCGACACCTTTGGAAATTGCCTGAAATTCATACCACATACCATTATATGTGTACACACCTAATAAATATGCACGTGAATGTGCATATATTTCAGTAAGTATGCATATATATTTCAGTAAGTATGCATATATATATATATATATATATATATATATATATATATATATATATATATATATATACTCGGAACTTTTCAAAAATATATATATCATGCGTTATGCAGATTCAGTAATTGTGCATTCATATGCACAGACATTCATCTATATGTATACAATATCTACATATATGGTTTTGAAAGATAAGATATGCACAGATAAATGCTATGAAGCAAATGCAATCTAAAATATACGTTGCAGCTCACGCATGCGCATTGCTCATGAAACGAAACGAAAGTGCAGACGATGTGAAAGAAAAAGGCGCCGATCTTGCCAAGTAGCTTCCTATCAGTTTATCAAATATCAGTTTGAATCCCGCGTCGAACATGTTGCTTATTATTGATTACTAATTTTTGATCAACGCTTTGTGTTATTTAAGGATTTTTCAAAAAAAAATCTCTCCAGAAATTATCTTTTCTGCATTAGGTTAATCTGCCTCCAAACAGGATGATTCATCCTAGTAGCAAGCAAAGCAACAGCATCAAGAGTTGTGCATCTTAGCTGTCACTGTACAAACTGTATCAAATTACCTAGTGTAATCGTGTATAAGTCTACCTTCTCAGCTGAAGTTTCGGAAGGGAATTAATGGTAAGAGATTACATGCTTAATAACTTCCGTTGGGTAGCAGCTCACGAATGAATTTATAAAAGTTATGTAGTAAGAAGCTTGGAACTTAGAACCCCTGTTAACAGCAGATGTGAATAATATTAATTAAATAAATTAAAAAAAACATTTGCAATAACATAAATATATACCGAATTTCACGTGATATAAGACAGCCTCCATTTATATTTTATATTACATGAGAGTGGAATTAGGTGAGCCAGTGCAGGATTTGGGTAAACATTGAGTGGCAATATACCTAATCTTCTCATATAAAACTCGGAAAATATTCTACCAACAAATATTATCCTTTTAAGTAAAATCTTTTTAAATGTGTGAATGATCTAATAAGAAAAAAAATCATCAAAAGTCATTATCATCCCCTTGAGTGTTTCAGCCGTTGAGGGCAAAAGAAACAGGCAACCTCCTCCAGGATGATCTAGTGGTGCTGGATCTGGGGAGTTCCGGAATTGTCATATCCGCCCACTCTTTGATGTCTGACCAGCTTTTGAGTTGCCGTCCTCGCTTGCGTCCGTCTTTGCATGTTTGTCATGCAGTGATTTTTATACTGTGTAACGTAGCCAAAATCATGCCATCTTCCGACGCTTAATAGGGGCGAGGAGAGATTCCTGTTGGACCATGAAGACTTTTGACTTTGTTCCGTATATATTAATTGGATTTGTGCCCCAAGTAGCACATGCGGGGGATCTTTCAGAAGAAATTTGTTCTCGAACGACTGGATCCGTTTTCTGCTTCATCATTCCTTTCTCTTTAAGTTGGTGTGAACATCATCAAATAAAAGGAACCGCTATATGACCCGACAATGTGAAATACAAAAGACCTACGGTGGCGAAAAAAACAATGTCATCTGCTAAGCGTTTTTGTCATCACCCGGGTCACAAGGTGTTAAAAAACAAGACAAAACACATCAGGCCATTGTTCAAATATGGGTTTGAAAAAAATAAACCATATGAAGGCTTTTTTTTTCTCTAATGTTCCCTTTTTTTATAGTATGAAAATCCTTTCTTTTTTTTTACTTTTTTTTTCAGAGAAAATAAACTGTGACAAAATGACTTTTGTTATTTTTGTGATGATTTTTACTTGGGATAGGAAATTTTTACCATAGCAAACCTGAACTGACTTTAATTCAATTCAGAGAAGCTGTAGGAACCTTCAAACAGCTGTGATATGTCAGGAGTGGAAAAGGACTCCAGCTTTTATACAAATAGTGTAAACGCAAAACAAACATAGTCTTGAAATTAAATGGAGGCTTTGTTTGTTTTAAAAACGGTTAAGATTTCTTAGCTAGAATATTAGGTAATATGAAGCATAAAACAAATAAAATTATTCTTAATACATATACAAGGACTGTCTGTGGACTTGCAACTCCATATTATATTAACGCAAAAAGGGCCTGCCTAACGAAAACATATTTTAGTTCTCTTAAAAGCATTTCCCGTGGCATCTCTCACATTTATCCCAGCAGCTATTCAAATCTGTCTGCGGGGAACACTTTCAGGATCGTCATTAGCTGCCTGTCACATTCTCCTTAATCTCGTCCATGATTTGTAACGATTTTAGTTTAAAAAGGAAAATACTGAACAACCAAATCTTCAGGTGGTGATACTGATGGCCTTGGGTTATGCGATGCTTGCCCCTAAATTCTACGGGTTTGGGGGATGAAGAAATAATAGGGGATGTACGAGAAATCAGTAATTCTAACTACAATAATCAGAATTCTGTGTGCGTATGTGCAGTAAGGTCTCCTAAGAGTGTGAATTACATCAACTCCGGGAAAACAATACTGAACATAGACGGACACTTACTGGAAAAAAAAAAACTTATGTCGAGCAATTGACAGACCGTTATTTTGTAAAGGTTAAAGGGCAGGCCTCTAAACCGGGAATATATATCTGAATAAAATGCAAGTAAGTTGTTAAAAATATCGTTCAAATAAAAATATTTTACAATAACATTGTAGTGTGATTATTTTAAATAAATTCTTTATTAAAAGATTCCAAGGCAGTCATGTTGCATTTTATAGCAAAGTCATAGAATTAGAAATTGTTGCACTTGATGACGGTCGTCTTTGAGTATAGAATCCAGAGATTAGCAGTGAATATTTCGAAGACAGTAGGAAAGCGTAGTTCAGGTTAGCAGTGGATATCCCGGTAAAGTAGCAGAGCGTAGTTCAGTAGTTCTTCCTTGTGTTCTTTCGCCTGACAAGTTGGTACTGAACATTCTCAGAGAGTAAACAAAATGGCCGCCTTTATACACGACGGATTAAATATTTTACGTCTTCTGATTGGTTAACTTTCTATTGGTGGACTATAAAGTGAATCAAGTCATTTGGGCTAGCTTACTAGTACATATATATACACAAAAACTGCAACAGAAATGAGGTTCAATCACCCTAATTCCCTAATCCCGAATTTAAAAGGGGTTGAGTTATATTTAGATATCCATGTCTTTTCTATTCGAATTTTTGCGACGACGAATTATCGTTATTTACATTGCTTACATTAAGATTATTTCCAATGTCTTTGTTATTATTGCAATGTTTCGGTCGCCGTGTCCTTCTTCAGGTGCATACTGATGCGGCTAACCTTCATGGGATTCCGAGCTGAATTCAATCTACGTCTCTATACATATCTATGGATATCTCTTGTTCTTATTTAGTACAGTTCAGTGGTTACCCTGTTTCTACTGGCCCCCCACCCCCAGGAAATAGCCTAGTGGAAGCCTGGAAGTGCCCCGTTTCCCGAAACATTTGCGCTATGGAGAGCTTCTATGTAGCAAATATAGCACAGCTCACCGGAATGTGTAAATATTCTGACAAACAACCATTTAATGATTTGAATATACCGGAAAGCCATCATACCGGTGAGCCATAATTTATCATGCTTCTGCCCGCATTGTTATAGACTGCACGCCACCAGTGTATGTATGCATAGATCCTTTGCGAATTGACAAATAAACGTATATCATTGTATTGCCTTATATTTGTAGGAGAGTGTGCTGAAAAGTTATTGGTCAAACCAATAAGAGATAACAAGGATTTAATTTCTGTTTTGCTGAGGTTTTTGGAAAGATGTATGGCCGAGAATAACAAAATATACTCCCCCTTCTGTCACATATGCACAAACTTACGTATCCATTAAAATGGATTAAAATCAGCACTAAATAAATCAGTGTTATTAGAGAAAATTTATTTATTTCTCTACTGGATCATGTTATTTAAGTCATGGCAATTTGGTTTGAAAAATAATATCGCCAAAATGGCCGCCAAGGCTTCGGCGGCACATCTCCACTCGATGGTCAAAATTTTTGATGACATCACTGCATACTTGCTCCTTGTTCTTACCAATATGCCTTATCATCTCAGCTTTCAGCTGAACTTCTTGTTGGCTTATTGACATAGACCTTAGTTTTGAGAGGATCCCAAAGGAAGAAATGCAATAAGAAGTTCCGAGGTTGCATCATCTCTCGAAACAGCGAAGTCAATTGGCCACCACGATCGTGCATCTAGATTTCTTCTTTTGAGTTAGAGTGTGAGAGAATTCTATTAAGAAAATGGACGTTCAAACAGAAATGCAATGAAATAGTCATGTTCAATACATAGACTAATGGTAAACTAGACTTATAAATATGTAAGACAGATTCCGGCGAGAAAAATTGTCTAGACCGACACAGTAAACCAAATTCCTAACAAGCACAAGAAATATATTTACTGTTCTATATACGGATTTCGGCAGAAATACCTGCCACATTTTAAAAGGCTAACAAAAAGATCAAGGTAACTGTTATAATATATATATATATATATATATATATATATATATATATATATATATATATATATATATATATATATTTCACTTTTGATAAAAAAAAACGGTTATGTTTTTTATTCATTTGGTTTTGCAAATGAAATCCTTCAAATGCTGGCCTCTATTCTCTATAAAATTTTGTAGACGATTTGTAAAGTTTTCCATCACCCAAGTTCGAGTTTGGAAAGTTCGAGCGCTTCGAGGTTTTCCAAGTGGCTTCATTTTAAGCGCTGAAACTGTGACCCTGACATTTTCAACCCACAGCAGTATCGATTTTCTAGCCGGAACAGCATCATGAAATAAGCATGAAAAGCTTTCTGCCTTTACCAGTTTTTAAAAACGTTTCAACAACAAATACAGGGTCTGAAACAGTCCAAGCCATGATGTTATTTGATGTATTTAAAAAAGAAATTGTAAGGCATGAGCCAGTTACCCCTCGCCTGGTACCACACAGGTGATAGTTTAAAACGTGGGAGGTATTTATAATGCAACGTGTACAAAGAAGTACCAAGAATATTTCAGTGGAGAAGAGTTCCGCTGAGATGGTCTTTTTCCACGTTCACTCATCTTTATGCTCCGTAAACTTGTATACGTTTTTTTTTAAATTTGGTTTTACAATAGAACGCATCGCTTCAGTTAAAAAGCACCTTAAAAAAATCTCTCGAATTTACAACGTTGCAGAAAATCAAATTCGATTTTTGGCTTATATAAACCGATTTCAAAGACCTTAATCCAGAAAGAAAAATTATAGCGAAAAGTTTACAAGGCAAATCCTTAATATAACGCCTCAGTTTCCTAAAAACTTTCATTCTGTTACTATCGATTCAAAAGTTGTAAGATCGTGTTAACATTTTAAAACCAAATTCAATATTTTTACTCGTTAGAAAAGGATATCTTTTCGTCTTTAACCTTAAAAAACTAACCGTCAATTAAAGTTACACCACTAATAACCATGGGTATATTTATACCCGATTTTGAAAATAGCAACAAAAAAAAATTAAATATAAATCTTTATTTGAAATGTTTTACATGCAGGCACTTCAAACTTTGTACTTTAACATTAATAAGAACTAAAAACATTATTTAGGTAAGAAAATCAGGTACTGAAAATTAATATTAAAAATAGGAAAATTTGCGTTGAGTATATTATACCCATGATTAGTGTTCTAGGGTTAAAAAATGCAATTTTTTTTTTCACAAATCCTTTATTTTTATACGGCTGTAAAAGAAAAAGGAATGGAAAATTATATTTCGTCTTCTTTTTAGAGAAATTGTATATGTGTGTGTGCGTGTGTGTGCGTGAGAGAGAGAGTGAGAGAGAGAGAGAGAGAGGGGGGACTCTATTTTGGTATCAAAATTTAGTGCTGTGAGTAGTCTTGACCTTTTCTTTGTAATGTTGTCATCCTGCAAAATTCTTCAAGTTGTCTCAACATACCTTCACCAGTCGGAATTTAGAAGGCAAAAGCAGATTTGAATAAAGAAAAGGCTTGAAATGGACACAATATAATTATGTTATTGTCAGGTACAAAGGATTTGTTACAAGAAACATTTCATGTATTATTTAAATGGAACCACTAAAACGCCGTAGATTGGATGATAAGCTAAATTGCATAGACACCTCTCTCTTCCTCTCTGTCTCTGTATATACACATACATACATACATACATACATATATATATATATACATATATATATATATATATATATATATATATATATATATATATATATATATATATATATATATATGTATCAAATATGTGGTGCAGTTCAATTTATATTACAATGAATCACTCATACAAAAAGTAAATTTATTGATAATGATTGTATAAACTGTATCTTTTGTAAAAACATATTTCGATTCGAATTATATTTTTTTCGTCTCGGATGCTACCTGATTTTTAACGGAAACAAAATAATTTCCATGCCTGAAGATGACAGAATGTACAGTCGAAAGTACTTGCATATTTAAGAAATAATAATACAACTTATAATTTAAAAAATAAGGATCATAACATTCGTCGAGTGATTGGTAGGTTAATGCATCTTTCAAGGGGATTTCGCTATTTTATAGCATTAACTTTACTAATTTACTTTTTGTATGAATGATTCATTGTATATATATATATATATATATATATATATATATATATATATTATTATATATATATATATTAAGAGATTTTTATGATTATACATTCTTTTTATTTGCTATAGATACAAATATTTAAGTAAATGCTCTGTTTATAATAAACAGCATTAAACAAAAAACGGAACCGTCATACAGCCTCACGTGCTTTTAAATGACGTCACACATAATAAAAAAGAATGTATGAACATAAAAATGTCTTAAAATAATTGTCGGACTTTGTCTATTTCATAATGTGTGACGTCATTCGTTTACATAATGTGTGACGTCATTCGTTTATATCTGCTAATGGCGTTGGATACGCCATTAGCAGATATAAATGTACGTGAGAGAATCATGGAAGATTATAGTTTAAAGACCGTAAATTCGACTTTGCTAACTGAACGCTCCTCTCCCGCCCAATCGGTTAAAGTTCCTTTCAGGTTATATGACGGTTCCGTATAGGATACAGGTTCGATTCCTGTCGGAGGACGAATATTTTCTATGAAAATTTCTCGGAAATTCAACCCGGTAAATGTTGTTTAATACTGTTTATTATAAACAGAGCATTTACTTAAATATTTGTATCTATAAAAGAATGTATAAACATAAAAAATGTCTTAAAATAATTCTCGGACTCGATTTCATAATATATATATATATATATATATATATATATATATATATATATATATATACACCCAGCAGTATTAAAACAATACTTATCAAAGATTCCGCAGACATCTGGCACATTGAGATCGGGCGTCATAGCTGTGTGAGGACACGTCATCGGTGGGGAGAGTTTCCTATACTGAAGCTGACGGGTCCCCCTATGGAATAAACCTCCACGTGTATGTGACCAAAACAAGTTTTCACGTTTAAGGACACCGGCTGTAATTTGACATAGGGAGGGCTGGACCCCACCAAATCTATTTTCCAAAGACACGCTACATCTGAACGAATAGTTCAACCCAGATTTGTATCTGAAACTGGTGAGATGCTCAGCTACTAAGCGTTCCTACAACCACACCCTGATTATAATTTGACGTAGAGAAGATAGACTCCACCAGATCTATTTGCTAAAGACACGCTAAACCTGAATGAATACTTATCCGACTTTTAACCCAGATATGTGTGTGGAAACTGGTGAGTTGCTTAAATATGCAACGACCCTACGACCACACCTTGACTCTTGGTCATGAGATGATGATGGTGAGGATGATGGTCTCCTTATATGTTGGATGGGTATACAATCTAGTAGCAGCACCTCCCTCAGCGGGAAAAATGGCGGTGGTAGAGCTTTACCGCAATAAAACTGATTATGTGTCTGTCTATATTTCTGAGATGAGGTATTATGTACATTATTTACATTATTCGGACTATTGTCCTTATCTTTGTCGCCACATGGCACAGTGGATAAAGGCGTTGGTTAGATCCAGTAACAGGACCCAAAGAGTGTGAGTTCAATACCCGGTTAAGGCAGTGGAGAACTTTCAGAGGGAAATTAACAGGAGATAACCGATAACTGACATCCATTAAACATGATACGTGGAACTAGAATAGTCTACCCCAGTGAGCGAAATAAAGGGTTCAGTTCGACATTCCAACCACCTGAAGAAGGCCGGAGCGTACAACAGCCGAAACGTTGTAATAAATATGGCGAAAAAGATGAGGACAATAGTCCGAATAATGTAAATAATGTAAAACTGATTATATATTGGACCCTCCCTAGCCGTGTGTAGTTCGGTAACTACCAATAATGAAAACGAGATATGAATTCGTAAGATGTATATCTTTATGTATATATTTCTAAAGTTTAGATTTGACTAATATATTTTGACTGGAGCAGGTCATTAAGTAGTCTTGATAGTTTAAATAATCGTTAAAGTTTATAATCGTTAAATTTGATAATCGTTAAAGTTGTTTGTGAAGGACTGCTTCTGAGTTGATTTTCCCTAATCGCTACAGTCTTAATCTCTTCATATTAAAGATCAACATCTATCCTTCTAATGCTCATAAGCTTCAGTTTGGACTAAGCACTTAATCCTGTAACACTTTGCACTGAGTGGCTCTTGATTTTTTTCACTGGAACGGAAAAAAATCCCAGAATTTTGTTTACCAAGGACGGCGACTTAATCAATTCAGTTATGGAAGCTTTAGTCACGTTATCATTTCTGAACTTCAATTCTCCGTGTTAAAATTTAAAATTATTACTCTTCATTTTATATAAGGTTATGTTTATAGCAAAAAATCCATGGAAAAATGTAACCGATGATTAATAAGAGTTTTATCCTGTACTTTATTGGGTAACCTTGCTCGCGAAAAAACTTAGTCACCGGCAATTGTGCGGACGAAAATGTCTTTTATTGTGAATTAATTATATGCAACGATCAAATCGACATGAAAGGTAGCCGCCGGTTGATAATCGACGCTGGTTCAGAGGGAAAAGCAATCACGTAATAGCTAATCAAAGACTGACCGCACCAATAACGGGGTGGTCGATAACGCAGCCTTTCGCATGTTTATTTATTTATCGCAGCAGGTTCACAAACAAAGTGGCGTAGCAAATGGATTTCGGAAAAAAAGAAATACAAGAGAAAAAACGGAATGAAAAATAAACCCGCTTTTTGGGTAATAGATTAGCTGCCCCGATAAATCATACATCAGTGGAGAAACTGTTGTGATTCTGTGAGGCCGCTGTTCGATTTTGCCTAACGCCAAACTTCAAACACTGCTTTTAAAAACCTTCAAGCACTCGTCCCTCTCATCTTTCGTAAACACTTCCCACTCCACTACGCTCACCCCCTAAGTCACGTAATTCATTAAGTTCACAAGACACACCATGTACTGTAGCCATAGTTGCAGTGGTGCATCTGGGGTAAGATACTCTGACAGAGCACATCTCTCTTCAAGCTGGTTTTCTCCTCATAGACTCTTTGTCTTCTCAAAGAGAAAAACCCCTATTTAATCCATAGCTTGGGGGGAAAGAGATGTGCCCATTACTCTCCTGAAGTTTATCTGTACGAATGGGGTCGTAAAGTTAAACGAAGATGAGCAAATATCAAGAAACACACGACTGATTGTACTTCTTCTATGCGACGTTTCTCTTCAGGACGTAGGCGATCATGGCCCTTCACATTTTCCTGTCCATTGTAACTCTTAATAAGTTTTATTTCTTTGTTATTTCTCCCAAACTTTATTCTCTCATCCATTTACTCAAGCTCATTATGAATGTTTCGCCCTGCCTTCATCTGTCCATCTTTCCCTCAATCTGTCCTGTGGGTATCAGGTTTTCCAAGCTTTCTTTCCTCATTACCTGTCCTAGAATCTTTAACTGCCTCTTCATGATGTTAAGTATAAGCTTTTTTGTTTCCATTTTCTCCAAAACCTCGTCGTTGCTCACATGTTCGGTCCATGGTATCCTCAGCAGATTTCTGTAGAACCATGTTTCTCTTGCTTCAAATCTCTTCTTAATCTTTGAGGGGATTGTCCAGCATTCGATGCCATATAGGGGGACATATATCAGGTAACAGTTCAGTAGTCTTTTCTTTGTTTCTAACGAATCGTTTGCAGTTTAGCCTTTGAAATGCGTCTTTGACCATCTCATTACATCTTCGGATCTCAGTGTCACACTTTCCGTCCTCTGTTAGAACACTTTCCAGATATTTAAATTTCTGTACTTGTTTGATTTTGGTATCCCTGATTTGTATTTTGGGTTCATCCTTTTGCTTATAAACCATGCATTCTGTCTTCTTGTAGTTTATACGTTCTCTTCTCTTTTCGTTTTCTTTCGCTACCTTCTGTCGGAGCTTTTGTATCTTCCTTTCCGTATCTGCTAACGACACTGTGGCACCGGCATATCTTATGTTGTTAAGATTGCGTCCGTTAATAATGAATCCTGGTAGGACTTCTAATTCTCTCAGAATTGCTGAACTGTTAGATAAATCCGGTGAGAAGATACCTCTCGATTTTTTTATATCTAGAGAACACATTTTCTCTCCATATGCTGGCGGTTTGATGCCAATATAGAATCTTGAATATTGTAATATCATTCCCAAATATATCAAGGTTGCTAAGCGGCTCTAAGAAATCTTTGTAGCGTACTTTACTGAATGCCTTTGTGTAATCTATAAAATATAGGTGCACGGCCTTCAGCATTTGTGTTGCTCTTTCTGAGAACATTGTGAGCATAAATAGGGCGTCTCATTGTTCCGGTGTGTTGTGGTAGGATCCACCTAATTTACATAGTGGACTACCGACCATATAAATATGGTTGGTACCGGGAAGACGGGTGAGGAAGAAGAGATCCAATCCAGAGACTCTACCCGACTGCGACTAAGTCAACCCATTCTACAGGAACGGTCTTCCCAAGAATATACCAAACTATCTGTAAATATTGTGTACACGTTCTTGTTTCAATACATTTTGTTTCAGTACATTTTGTGTTGTATTATTATTATTCCATGCATTATTCAAGTTTCAACACGGTGTCTTTGATAAATCCGTACTGTTCTTGTTCAATATCCGGTCTGACTACAGATCTGTTTTCGAAACAATATAAACACAAGAATTTAAAATACTGAATTTCAAGATAGGGTGGGTGGGGATTTAAGGTTCTTTGCATAAAAGTCTATAAAAAATTTTGTCTTTTGCTCTTTTAAATCGTATTTTGGCTTTGTAACGATCTAAAAAACTCCGTGAATTATCAATGAATAATATCCAAAAACCCCAATCCGATTATTATGTAACTCTCATCAGTGGCTTCTGTGATGTTCAAGCCATTTAAATGCTAACATTTGGAATGTTGATTTTCTAAGTAACTGTCATTGCCACAAGATATTCCTCAGTGTAAATTGTCCCAACCGAAATTTGATCCATCTTTCTCAGTTCTGTTTTACTTGCTGTAACATTATAAATTCGAAAGTTCCCAACGTGAAAGGTTTGTGTTTCTTAAATAGGATAATTCATCCCTGATTTGCTGTGATGGCTTCCTAAGCTTCAATGTTAAAGCACGCTTGGCTTTTCAGTGTCTATCATGAGACACATTTTCTCTAATAACACTTTCGATGTCTATGCCGGTAGGCAGTTTCACTATAAAAGAAGAAACAAAAGTATGTGCCTAAAAATGTTTACTCACTAAATATAAATTTTAGGGAAATACTATGTATTAAACAAATATTTGGAGAATTTTAATAGTTAGTCAGAGTTTCCCGTATCACGCCTGGCATTCGACACATTACTTGAAATCATTCGATATCTGTGTTCTTTCTTTGAGAATGACTTTTCAGATGCCAGTTCTGCAAAATTTGGGTATCACCTTGAATGTGTGTGTGTGTGTAAGAGAGAGAGAGAGAGAGAGAGAGAGAGAGAGAGAGAGAGAGCGGGAGGGAGGGAGAAATTTAAAATAGAGAAATATTATCGATTAGTTAGAAATTGAAAACTATTATCGATTAGTTAGAAATTGAAAACCTTACTGCTTTTAGATTTCTTTCTCGGTCAGCGGTTCGCCATTATAGCAATACTGGATTTTCAAGCAGCCTGAAAGTAAATAAATATTTTAAAGTGAAAACTGATATTGTGTTTATAAAATAGTACCTACTAAAGTACCTTGCATGTAAGATATTTATGTTATTAAGATACCGGAGAAATCACAAGTCATGTTCATTTAAACTATGTCAGTTTTGTTCATTCAAGCAATGTGTAACAATATGATTCCTAACACATCTTTAGAACATAAGGAGACACTTTCTTTTCTTTTATAAGTTCACTTAGTTGTCTGAAGAAATTTTGTCTCCAGTCCATCTTTTAGTAAATTTAAGTGTCAGTGTTTTGGGGGATTTATGTCTTCAGCTGCCTTTGAAATGGAAAAATAATTTTTTTTTTATTTTATTTCGATAGTCATAAAAGTAGTCCTTTGAAAATTTGACCAACCATGTGTATTTGGGGATTATTCATATGCTTTGTACATAAGTCATGTTCATTTAAACTATGCCAGTTTTGTTCATTATATATATTCGAGCAATGTGTAACAATATGATTTCCTCACACATCTTTAGAAAATAAGGAGACACTTTCTTTTTTTTTATAAGTCCACTTAGTTATCTGAGTTTCTTAGGAAATTTGTCTCCAGTCTATCTTTGAGTAAATCTAAGTGTCAGTGTTTTTTTGGTGGGGGATTTATGTCTTCAGCTGCCTTTGAATTGGGAAACCTAAATTTTTATAAATGATTTTAGATAGTCATAAAAGTAGTCTTTTGAAGTTTTGACCACCCATGTGGCGTTGGGGTGGTCCCAAACCTTTGACGAAAAGTGGATAGAATGGGTGGAACCCCAGGATTATCCATATAAGCAAAGTGAGGCAGGAAGTCGTAGGAAAGTGAGTCCACATGTGAGAGACTAGATGAGTTGGAGCTGCCCAGTGGCCAGTGACAGAAGGACCACTAATGAGGAATCGCCGAGCCCAGAGGCCAGTGACGTTAGGAAGATAGCAGCCCACCTCTCGAAGATGAAGGAAGTGAAAAATCATATTGTCGTTACTTCCCAACTAAAAAGTCTTGAAAACAATTGTGTTCATTTTTTTTTTGTTGAAAGCGATCACGGCCGAGAATACAAATCTCTGGATATAGCAAGTTTGGTGTATATGCAAATACTCTATACTTGGGATGTCCTCACAGGTGTAGTGAGCGATGAACGATCGAAGAACGTCGGCACACATCTCATAATTTCGCCACAAATGGCGTCACAAATGAATGTATAGGAAAGAAACTCTGTCTCCAATACAATCACGTACCCGCCCAGACTTTATTTTCTACACAACAGACAGATTAAAAAAAAAAACAACAAAAAAAACTACAATACAACACACACTATTTAAATAAAAGTGTCTATTGGTTAGAAATTAACATCACCAAGTGAAATATTTGACCAATCAGAGAAAACAAAAAAACTATTTTTTCGCGCCTACTTTCAGGAAATTTTCTTAAAAAAAACAGATTTCGATTATCAGAAAGCATATATGCAACAGTATCCACACCGTTTAAACACATGAGAATAGATGGCTACATAGCTTTTTCTTCTACCCCTACTGATAGCGAATCATCAGCAACAACAACGCGGCCAGTCGGCGACTTTAAAATAATTACAACCAACAACAAGAAAGACGGTTAGTGAATCTTCGCTAACGATAATAGATTTTTCTCAGCCACAGTTTTTTTTTCCTGTGGACCAACTATTTTAGTCTTTTCTAAACCAAACCTTTTCTGTGTACCAAGTACCCAATGTCTTTAACAGAACTAAAGACTATTTAAATTCTTTTTTTTTTTTTACTCGTTGAATTCATGTACATATGTTTGTAAATACAACTGATTCATTTAACAGGTATATCCATTGACATCTGTCTATATTTCTGAGATGAGTTAGTGTAAATATTTACATTATTTACATTGATCGGGCAGTTGTCATCTTTATTGTCACATTTACAACGTTTCGGCCGTTGTATAATCCGGCCTTCTTCAGCTGATATTTGTTTCAATTTCAGGAAGAACGTCTGAAGAAACTTCATCGAACCAATCTTCAGAAACGTGAACATACAAATTGACTATTCTGGGTTTAGTTCGAAATTCAAGCAATAGGCATATATAGTTTATTATTGTTTTATTATTGTTAATAATTTGGCCATTCGAATTTTCAATAGAAGAAATCTCGGACGATTAAAATTTCTACAAATGTTTCACATCCCGTGTTCTGGTGGTACTCACTGGAACTCAAAATTTAGACTATGTTCTAGAATGTAACTGGAATTCTGACACTGTTCTAGGCCTGCCAGTGATGATTGTTTTGTTCTACTATGTTTTAGTTGGCAGGTCGAGTTTATTTTTTTTTTACTAGTTTTTCTCTATTTCAGCCTTTTTCCTGCTGTCTGATGGGCACGTGTCCTCCACTATTCTTGCATAATGTTGTGCATGTATATTATTTAGTGACTACAGAATTGTTGAATCATTTCTCAAAAGAAAATTCGTTTGTGGTTTTTCAAAGCATAAATAAATTATTATTATTTGTAGAATCATTTTCTACACCAATGATAACCGATTATTTGAAATTCACTAACAATAAATCTCCTCACTAGGACTTTCCTCAGTATTCAAATTTATCTTATTAATGTCGTCGTTTCTTTAGTTCCACGAACATTCAATTCACCCACACATTTCTGATAGCACTCTGATACTCTTCGAATAAGGACAGGAATTGTTCAACATTATATGATCCACATTCCTTGATTTACACTGGCATGTTTAGTTTGCTCTCAACTGGAACATTGTTGCGAAGGATTGTCCAGATTTGTATTTTGCAGATGCAGTGAGATTATATAATGCCCCAAAGCATCACGTCATGCTTTTCTTGTATTTATGTAATATTCCTGAATACGAAGCCAAAATGAAATCTGAAGCCAATAATTGATCTTCTTCCATGTCTCCATACCATTAATAACTATAATTATCATGAATTAAACAAAGTTATAAGACATTTGTTTTAAATGGCATCTTTCTTTAGGACATAACATAATCATGGCTCTCCACACATTCCGCTTGTTTTCACCTGTGGAGAGCCGTAACGTCTTCGCAAAATAGTGCTGTGGTTTTCCATTATCTTCGATATTATCTTGAATTTAGATTTGCCTTCCGAAACTTGATACCATTCAAGGCTAGAGAACTCAGTCTACTCTATTATTAAACTCATAGTTAGTGAAGGAGAGATCGATACGCACACTTTCCAACTGCATATATATATATATATATATATATATATATATATATATATATATATATAAAATATATAAGGGAACATAAAGTTAACACTTAGAGGCGACATTCTGTTTCATGCTAGACGCAATGTTGACTTCTATTTACACACACTCAATCTGATATTGAGCACTTTATCCATAAACAGAGCACATCTTAAGACTATATTTCATATATATATATATATATATATATATATATATATATATATATATATATGAAGAAATATAGTCTTAAAATAAATAAATATGTCAGTATCAAATACAAACATTCACTTTGTTCCCATGAATTATCCCTGCATATATATATATATATATATATATATATATATATATATGCAGGAGAATTATCCTGCATATATATATATATATATATATATATATATATGCAGGAGAATTATCCTATATATATATATATATATATATATATATATGTGCAGGAAAATTATGCCTATATATATATATATATATATATATATATATATATATGCAGGGATAATTCATGGGAACAAAAGTGATCAGAAGTTTGATTTTAATAGAGCCACCCTAATTAAAAAAGAACAATTCATTAGGAAGGAAGTACTGCATGAGCTTATTAATTACAATATTATCAGCTCAAAAACATTATTTTACATCACCAACCTTTATTGAATCCATTCTTAAAGAATCTAAAGTATGTTTATTTTTTTTATTTATTTATTCACCCCAAGAAAGGCGGGAGTGCTACTAGCACGCAAGGAGTTGCACAGGATTGAGAACAAGAGTAAAGAGGCGTGTTTGAGGAAAGGATACAGAGAATGACGAGGAACAAGGTATCAGAAGATGTTGATTGACCTTACATTTGAATATTTGAAGATCATAGTTATCAGGGAAGCAAGCAAGAGTAAGGGAGTTCCACAGACGGGAAGTGCGAGAGAAGAAGCTGTTTGAGTAGAAGAGGCGGTTACATTTAACTGTTTCGACAGTGAAAGGGTTTGACCGAGATGCCAGCCTAGTAGGTCGCTTAAATTCATTCAGTCTGGGAACCAGCGAAAGTAGCTTGTCGGAACAGTTGCCGTGAAAACCTTTGTAGAAGAGACAGAGGGAAGTCACGTGACATCTGTGAGAAAGCGACTGTAGACGAGATGCCAAATCAGGACCTATTGCATTGCATATTCGTCTCTGGCT
The DNA here is from genome assembly GCA_903632075.3 of Acanthosepion pharaonis. Classification (NCBI taxonomy): domain Eukaryota; kingdom Metazoa; phylum Mollusca; class Cephalopoda; order Sepiida; family Sepiidae; genus Acanthosepion; species Acanthosepion pharaonis. The sequence continues at coordinate 1,587,523 of CAHIKZ030002401.1, forward strand.
ACAACAAACAGCACGTACGTAAAAACATTCCTAAATCAACACACGAAAAACCAACAAACATAAAGTCAACTAAAAATACACACAAATAAACACTAATGAAAATACATTATCATCTGAATTCCAAATAGAAAAAGTAGAATTTTAATGCCCTAACATAAATGTTGCAATATTTACGGTTTTTCAGTTCAGCTTGGATTAATTTCTTGGAACATCAAATGCGAAACACCACAAATTATACTAACGTTGATTTAAAAAGTCAAATACGTGTAAAACCTGATTGACCAATGAAAATCAAACATCCAAGTAAAAAATACCAGAATTTATTTCTTCTTTTTCTCCGTATCTCATACTCTGATGAAGCTTTAATAAAAGTGAAACATATTAGATTGATAAACATTTCCTATTTCTTCTTTATCTTTATCATTCTGTCGGATGACGATCCATATTTCATCTATATATTATCCAAACTATCTCTCCCTATCTCTCTCTCTCTCTCTCTCACACATACGCAAACACACACACACACACACACACACACACACACATATATATATATATATATATATATATATATATATACACAAAATAAAAATATCCTAATGAGCCAGGTAGTACCTACCAAGGTTTCACCACATGGGATCATCAAGGTGATGATGGCACATTAGGATTTATTTATTTTACTTTTGCTCTGCATAGCGTATTGAGCACTCTGCGTTTTAACTTATTACTCGTTGTTTTTTTTTCTTTGTACCAGAAATTCAAGGTACTGGACGATTTCTTTCTCCCTGTTTGGAAGTTTCTGATTCTTTCTTTTTCTTCAAAATTTTTTCCTCGGATGCCATTTTGTTTAAAAATTGTGCTGTCCAGGTTTTTTCCACCCACTGACTTTTAAATAGACTTACATTATTATATATATATATATATATATATATATATATATATATATATATATATATATATCCTTAAACCTAGAGCCAGAAAACCTACCAAGGTTTCACCTAAGCGGATCCCTGACGATCCGCTTAGGTGAAGCATGGTAGGTTTGTCTGGCTCTCTAGGTTTAATTAGGTCTGCTCTACTCATTGTATTGAGCACTTTATTTAGTTGTTTTGCGTAATTCGCATCGGGTTTTTTTTTTCTTTGGGCCTTGAACTCATATGCTGGACGATTATTTTTGGTTAACGTACATGTTCTTGGTTCTTTCTTTTTTTATACCTTTTTCTTCCCCTTTGATATTGGCTTGTTTATTTGCAAATCAACACACCGATGGTTTTCCGAGCGAGTATAGTTTCTTATACTTATAAGATTTCTATTAAGAATATATATATATATATATATATATATATATATATATATATATATATATATATATATATAACATCTTATTTTAAATGTCACTTTATCATATGAAGCAGTTGTAATTTACGCGTTTCTTTAATACAATGACCGGAAGTTTATCGAATATGTTATCCGGCATATTGGGTATCAATGTGTATAATTTGCGTTAATATCGTTCTACCCGAAAAATACTCAAACTTCTTGTTGCAAGAGTGACATTAGGATAAGGCGACAATAATCTGGACGGGTATAGTACATTTGAAAGTTCCCTTCAGTTGAAATTGCTGGGGCGCATAATGAGGAAAGAGTGCACAGAAAATTTGACACTCACAGGACGTATTGAAGACAAGAAAGGCTGGAAAACAGCACATGACCTACCAAATGAGCTTTTTAAAATGTTTGTCAGAACAGGGATTCGGAGAGATAGCACAAAATTTACTAAGAGCAACAAAGGACAGGAAGTTGTGGAGAGACATGACCGCCCACATCCTGAAGGAAAAGTATAATTACAGTGAGGACATATGACCTTATTATCCCAAGAGTTGGACCAATGTGTTGCGCGCAAATATAATCTTGAAGTTGTCATTCCTCAGGTTTAAGCCATACACGCTTGCATAAAAGCAGGGCCTTTTCTCATTACTGCAAACTTATCTCTTCTTTTGTGCTCCGTGTCCCTTATGGATGTGGTCGGTTATATCTCTCCACAACATCCTTTGAAGCTAATGTTTATCTTTTGAGTATACTTTGCGTGGTCATTATGTAAGTTACTCGATGTTTCTGTTTCTTTTGCCCTCGTTTTGTACTGTGAAAAACAATTTCTCAGAGCCCTGTTTTCACATTATGCTTTCTCAAAACTTCAACTATCCATTTCTGGTTCTATATATAATTGACCGTTTTGTTTCCTTTTTCCTTTCGTCCTGGGTGTGACGATGAACTACACCCGGCAGCCAGGCCTCTGATCAGAAGATTGAAGGCTTTGAGGAGTGTGTAATCACCTCTTAAATGCTGTTGTTCCACCTTTACCTGGGGTGGTAGCACCTTTTAGGGTCTCAACTATGAGTAAACAGCGAACCCCCTAGCAAAAATAGATAGTAAATTTTAATAATAACAACAATACATTTTTTATACCAAAATGGCAATCAATGCCACATTAAAAAAAATATAAAAAATACATTTTTATAGTAAAATTACCAACAATACATTTTATGATCTACAAACTATATATCTAAAAACATACGTTTACTCTGAATGTATAAAATTATATACAACATATCTATAGTTGAAAGCATAAAATTACGTAGGAAAATAGATTTTGGCATTAAATAACCAATAGAAATGTTGATATGCTGCGAAACGAAATTAACCAACAAACCAAAAATTCATTTTTGTTAAAACTTACCCGTTACTCACTTAAAGAACATCATAAATTATACTCAAAGAATATAATAAATTATACTTAAAGAATATCATAAATTATACTCAAAGAACGAATTTAACCAACAAACCAAAAATCCATTTTTGTTAAAACTTACCCTTTACTCACTTAAAGAACATCATAAATTATACTCAAAGAATATAATAAATTATACTTAAAGAATATCATATATTATACTTAAAGAACGAATTTAACCAACAAACCAAAAATCCATTTTTGTTAAAACTTACCCTTTACTCACACTTTTCAGTTTATTCCTCTTTAGCATATCTCAAGTGTTCATCTGTTAGGAGATCGTACATCATTCACTGCCATATTAGCAGATTCATATTACATAGAAGTTTAGTCGTTGTAACGAACTTTTGTTCTGAACACTGTTGAGTACAATTCAATTCCCCCAGGCAACTTTTACGCGACACATTTACAACAACGATCATTTTGTGTAAATGTAAGCAACACGCGCGCCAGTAATTTCTGCTGCAAATAAATGATTCCCACCGGTCCGTGGTGACAACTGGGGTCTCTGATCTGTTCTGCGGACGTTTGCCACTTCTTAGCTTGCAATGCGACAGTCTCTGCAGCGTGGTAGTTCAGAATTTGGTTTGCGTGTGCAGGAATGTTAATTTGACCACAGATGCCGGCGTCGAGGATCAAGCGACAATTCTCCGAAATGACCATCTAGCCACTCACGGTCACTCAATCTGAACCCTCTCTCACGTCTCTCGCTGAAAAAAAAGGGGGCCTGTGTCATGACACTTGGCGTCACTGGAGTCTTTAATAACGTAAAATTATTAAAGCTTTAAGTCACTACCGAAAGTCGACGTCAGAAAACAAATCTTCACCATATGTGCGTCTGTCTGTGTTGGTTGACTGATTTTGTTTATCAACCTCTATGGGCACTATTTACATTATTCGGACTATTGTCCTCATCTTTGTCGTCATATTTATTACAATGTTTCGGCCGTTGTACGCTCCGGCCTTCTTCAAGTGGTTGGAATGTCGAACTAAACTCTTTATTTCGCTCACTGGGGTAGACTGTTCTAGTTCCACGTGCCATGTCTAATGGGTGTCAGTTATCAGTTATCTCCTGTTAATTCTCCTCTCCAAGTTCTCCACCGCCTTAACCAGGTATTGAACTCACACTCTTTAGGTCTTGTCATTGGATCTAACTAACGCCTTTATCCACTGTGCCATGTGTCCTCAAGGACGCAGAAAAACAAATATCTGGAACACAGTTTCATGCCTTCAGTTACAGATATTTTGTACATAATTCTATACAAAATATCTGTAGTTGAAGGCATGAGATTGTGTTAAAAATATTTGCATTTCTTTCAGGGCCAGCGTATGTTTTAGATATATAGTTTGTAAATGATAAAATAGTAATTTTACTATAAAAATATACTTTTCTACTTTAGTGTTGTCTTGTCATTTTGCTATAAAATTGTATCACTACTGGACATTCTTTTATAAATATATTTCTGGAATTTCTTTACTATAATGTATTTTTATACTTAGTGACCCAGGAAAGAAAAATCAAAACACTATTTTCCCATAACTAGGGCCCTCACAGGTACAATCACCTCGGGTCAGAATGCAACGGAGAACAACAATAATTAACAGGTGGTTCCACGTTCCTCAAACCTCGAATCTCTTGATCAAAGGCATTGCTGCCGGATGTAGTTTATCGTCATACCCAGGATGAATTTATGTGTGGTTCTGTGTGTGCGTATTTGTGCATATTTATATGTATGTATGTATGTATGTGTGTCTGAGTAGTGATTTTCCAAGCGTACTTAGATGTGTCACAAGGCCGAAAGTATGGGGCACCCAGTGAGGATCGAACTCACTACTCACTACATAATTGTTCTAGCGAGACAAGCTTGCTAACCATTACACCGCCTCGAGGTGCCCTTGATGTCTGAATATGTGCGATAATTTTGCATGTCACTAGAAGATTCCATTTAGGGAAAGCTTTGAAATGTCCACTTCCGTATATTGTAAACACTTGCGAACTTTTTAAAAAAATGATCAGCCAATACATGGCTCAAGATCCACTCAAGCTAGAAGGATGCTGAATGTGGTTTTTGTATGAAGCTAGTAGTAAGAAGTAAGTAGATATTTTTTTAAAACGATGTTTACACTGTATAATGCCCGGGAGTCACTCAAGGTAGAGGGTTATAAAGTAAGAAGTACAGTTTATGCTGATATGTTGGGGTAGATAACAGTTAACCCTATACTTGAACAGATTAATATTGTAGCAATAGGGAAAACATGCCACAGAACAGCGCTTTGCGAGGAAAAAATGCTTCTCGATTGGAACTTACCAGTTTAACACGAATTGAATGAGGATGGTTGGCCACAACGTGCGTAGAGCATGGCGAGTCTTAGCCGTTAAGGTAGAACTGAGGAATGTAATTCGTCTGAGCGCGCTTTCTATGGAAGTGGCGACAGAGCAGCTAGAGACTTGCAACTTTTCTTCTGTGAGAAAAGGGTTGAAGGGTGGCAAAACCGTTCACCCTAGACTTGAAGAGGTAATGGTTGTGGTAATCGGGCAAGCATTATTTCCGTCGTCTGGTCTATTAAGCAACAGTTCTCGTGTATTTTGCAGAGCTTTCTTCTTACCAATGGACTACAGAGGGATTATCATAATGGAAGCCTGTGATATGGTTCTTGAACTGTTGGAAACGTGAATATCGTGTTAAAGGCTTTGTTATTGCACCTGTTTTTAGCAAAACTTTTGAGGTAATATATATATATATATATATATATATATATATATATATATATATATATGAAGAAAAAATACACGGAAAAAAAACAAACAAAAATCCTAATATGCAATTATTCTGTTTTAATGTTAATATAATGTCAACGTCGGACGTTTCGGTCTAATAGACCATCTTCAGGACATATTCATAAATTCGTTTCTCATTCAAAATACTCAAATTTTAGGAATACGTTTTCACAACATCGCCCACGTGACGACGAGTGATCAATATATTGAACAACAAAAAATATTAAAAAATTAATATCTTTCAGACACACTGGGTTGTTGATTAATATTCTTTCGTTTTTATTATTATTATTTCATTTAGATTCCTCGACTAGTTTCGGCCAAAATGGCCATCATCGGGAGGAGAAATATTTCTGCTTGCTGGTAGCAGTGAACTACAGAAATGAATGTCTTGATGGAGAAAATGAAGTCTCTTTTAAGTTGTTATTTGGGATAAGAATTGGATAGATCCATGCTGCTCTGTATATATATATATATATATATATATATATATATATATATATATACGCAAGTAAAGGATTGGTGTATACAGAATAAATTCCAATAACCAAAAAATACTATTCTTAAAAGAGTGCCCAATACAGAGTAGATCAAATATAATTTATTCGAAAATTATAACATAAATATGTTATATAAAATCACTACAAAAATAGCCATTTTGTTTCAACACTTCTGGCGTCTTATCAAGTGACACTTGATAAACAAACCAGAAGGGTTAAAAAAATGGCTATTTTTGTAGTGATTCTCTTTATATTTATGTTACAATTTTTAATAAAATATATATATATATATATATATATATATATATATATATATATATATATGTGTGTGTGTGTGTGTGTGTGTGTGTGTGTGTGTGTGTGTGTGTGTGTAAAAAATAATGTCGGATAAACAATCCATTCAAAAATTATCATTGTTTATAATTCGGGTGTAAGAATGAAACTCGCAGCTACATATTCGTAGAAAATTTCAACATTTCACTATTTAAGAAAATAAAAAAAAGGAAATATATCAACTTTATTACGTCTCAATACTCAAATAACGTTTGTAGTAATATGAAATATATGTATGTAGGCATTGCCAAAGAAAATTCTAAAAATAGCATAGCATGATGAAAAAGTTATAACTGTATTTACTGATCATAATCACAAAAAAATACAAATCACAAACACTAATATTTTAAAAATAATTTTGACATATTTTTTTTTTATTTTATTACATGCCTTTTTTTGGAGTACGTTCTTCGCTTACATGAAGTGAAAAGGTTATATTGAATCAACTGCTATGTCTGCTACAAGAGAAGTTGGTTCACTGTATCGGCCTAGGTAATTTGTCTCGCCCGAATCTATCATTGGTAGTTATAAATCTACCATTCGTCCATGCTTAGAATATTATTGCCTCGTATGGTCTGGTGTTCTTGTTATATATATCGAGATTTGTGATATAATATAAAGAAGAATCTGAAACATCATTGGTGCTGACCTGGCATCTCGGCTTCAGTCACTTTCTCACCGCTGTAATGTGGCTTCTCTGGGTTTTTTTCTATAAATACTTTCATGGTAATTCTTCTGAGGAACTTACATCTATATTGTTTCGTACGATTGGGTCAGTGCTTGCGGCTAGCTAAGTTATATTTAAGACAGAAGAAGACCGTCCTTTCCCCAATCCCCTTTTCGGCCTTGTGCCACATTTCTGTATTATACAGAATAAATATCACTCTATGATAACTACTAGATTCTATGTGCTAGATATCATAATTGTACAGTTGAAATGACTGAATGCAACCGTGCGTTCGATGCTGTTTCTATCTTCGCACTTCTCGCTTGTGGAACTCTATTCCGGCTTCTAGCGTTCTACTGGAGTTTGATCGTCAAATACGTAAATGCAATGTCAATCGTGATCTTCTGTCTTCTTTATTGTTCTTGCGCCTTAATAATGTTTTCTTCTTATTCTATTCTTTCACACGCAGCGACCCACTGAGTCTTAGTGTCTTTGTTGCCTTGCTTGGAGTGAAAGGATTAAAAAAAAGTATGAGAAACGATATAGATTTTAATATTATGTGTATAATACAAGTACATATCATTCAATTAATTTTTTCAGGGTACGTTTAACATAATCGGAATCATTCCAGAAGCGTTGTCGACTCAAACAAGAACACCCAAAAATATCTGACGTTTGGTCAGATTTTCGTAATGCACTGAACTAGGAAAATACTATCCCCTCCGAATTTGAATACTTCATGGATTTCATCGGGAAATTTCATACAATATTTATGTTTTTTTTTAGATATATATTGAGTCTTTCTTAAAATATTAAAGAGTGAAAGAAAGCAAATATTTGATTTATCCGGGACTCTAATTTAGTTCCTAATAAAAATGCACACAACGTTTCAACAAGATTATTACACTTCAATGAATGTATTGAATCAAAGATCTTATAATCACACCGTAAGATATTTTCTCGTGAACACTGAATGATTAACGACATTTTGTTTTTATAATCTAAGAAGGAAATCTTAAGTTATCAACATCCCTGCACGACTCTGTTTTATTGTTTTCTAGCCAATTTTTGCATCATTCACTAATAGCAACTCATAAATATTTTACACGTTTAATGTTTAGAGTGTTTTTACCCTGTATAAATATCAAGATCAGGACAAGATTATCCAATTCTTCGCCTAAAAATTAGTTTTAAAAACTAAACTTATTAGCAAATATACATCATAAATAAATCAATAAACTGGGCAAATTAGAAAATAAAAGCGAGGAATAGAATAATAAAAAAATGGAATCAACATGGTTATTCATTGGTCTATTCAACGGACCAATCAAAACGCAGATATATGATCAAAGCAAATAAACCGGATTGGTTCAATTGACGTCAAAATGTCGATTATCAAGTGACTATCAGATTTTTAAATGATTTACTTGGGCAAATAAAGATCTTTGTTTTGGCCATCGACTGCTTTTGGACACCTGAAGAGAAAATAAATAGACGAGCCTGAAAACGAGTTATTTATCTTTTGAAGATACAAAGGGAATAATAATAATAATAATAATAGACAAGTCACACATCATCATCATCATCATTTTCACCATCATCTTCACTATTAATAAAGTCTTGAATTTTCTTCAAAAAGCAGAAATAATAATAATAAGTAACAACAAGTCTAACACCGTCATTACTGCTACTACAGTTATCTACTACGCTGTTTTCATCTCTTCTTTGGCCTTCATTATATCTTACGAGTGTTAAATTCTCCAGGTTTTCTTTCCTCATTATGTGTCCTAGAAATTCCAGCATTTACTAGTAGGATTTTGAGTATATTTTTTCTTGTAGCTTTTATTTCTTCTTAAAGCTCCCGCGTTGCTCTGTCCAAAATGGATGGGTTACGTTCACAAGATCGCAGAGTGTTACAAAATATCCGTACGTTTGGCTTTTGGAAAATCATGGGAAGTAATTTCTCAGACTTAGGCACATTTCCAAGTCGTTGCAGATAACGACCAACCGTGAAATAAACTCGGTTTCAGTTTTCGGGCGAATTCTTCAAGCGTAATCGTACCATTTCTATCGAGTTCAGACGAAAGTAGACCATCGTTAAACACAGGAAGACCTGGTCGTATTTCCTCTCTCAATCTGTACTCAAATATTCTAAAACTTTCAATCAATCTTCCACAATTTCTTTTGTTTCTTTTATAAACACCATAAAATATTCTGCGTTGTTTGGTCAGCATTATTGCTTTCTCTAAACTGATAATGCTTTAAGTATCTTATGTGCTCCGATGAAACGTCAATATTTAAGAGGATCAAGTTCGTAACTTAGTTGAATTTTACTGTAACAAATTCAATTCTTTTTAAAACGCGCAAAACATAGTAACATATATATATATCTATAAAGCATTTTATAATCGTGAGAAAATAACTCTGACTCCAAATTCTGACATTACTCAGCCTAAAATAATTTCACGTATAGGGTCTTTTCTGTTATTTAATATATATATATATATATATATATATATATATATATATATATATATATATGTATTTGACAAAGTGCAAAAATTTTTCTTGGAGATCGTTTAGTCTTTGGGACTTAATTATATATATATATATATATATATATATATATATATATATATATATATACATATGAAATAATATATATATATATATATATATATATATATATATATTCATACACGTTTCATTAAATAATATAGACAAGTGTTGTCTGTTTATTTTATGTAAATTTTTTCGTAACATATGATAAGTTTAATAACATTATCGTTGAACGAAGAAAGAAATTCACAATATTGATCCATATTTTTTAATATAATCTAAGCTTTTGGCTTAAGCCATTATCAAATATGTCAATTACAACATATTAAGCAATATACGGACAAGACAGTGATGATAAAATAAATAGACAACACTAGTCTATATTATTTAATGAAACGTGTATGAATGAAAATATGCTGCCTAAATACACACAATATATATATATATATATATATATATAAGTAAAATATATGCATATATATATATATATATATATATATATATATATATATATATATATATATATTTATGAATAAATATGACAATAGGAAAACTGGTAATTGCTGACATGTTTCATCCAATGTGGACTTTATCAAAGCAAAATATTTTGCATCAGCAATTACCAGTTTTCCTATTGTCGTTTTATTCATAAATATTGTCTTCTCTACTGGTTAAATCCGAGAAATTTTCATATATATATATATATATATATATATATATATATATATATATATATATATATATATTAAAGAAATACTGACTACTTTAAGGTTCCATTGTAATAGTTTATTTCACCAGAGACCTTTTTAAAGGACGCTGGATCATCAGACTTCTCTTCCAAAAGATGAAACGAAAAATGAAATAAAAATTTACACTTTTGACGGGTAGTATTAAGTTTATATAATTTAACAGAGAGGGTAGCGAGGAGTGGTGTGAGAGACATGATCGAGTTTAGAGAGGGTTTATTTTAATATTTTTTTCTACCATACTTAGTATTGAGGAAGGAGGGACCAGACATTGGCCTATTTAATTGGTTAACTTAACGGAAATGATATGTTGAAATGGAAGGAGAGAAGAGGGAGAAAAGAGAAAAAAAAAAACGAAAAAAAGAAAGAAGGGGAAAATAAAGAGAAAGAAGATGTAATTAGGGTTTGCCGAGGAAGGCGGGGTTGGTATAGTTTTAGCAATTTAGGTAAAAAAAAACAGATTTTAACGTTTAATAGTAAGTTAAATGTTTAAAAAATCCACGAAGAAATTAATTTGATTCTTGCTAGCAATTTAAATATTTAACTCTTTTACAAATAATTTAGGGATTTAATATGAGTTAAATACTATATTTAAAAACATAAAATATAAAAGTTTACTGATAGTAATCTTTTAATATTCTAAATGACTGTTAAGGTAACATCTTTATCAGTTTGAATCTAATTCATGAATGTAATTTGTAACTATTTTTAGATGGGTAATTTTTCTTACATAAAGTTTAGTTTCCAAATTAAGATTGTATTTGAAGGTAATATAAAAAAAATGTTTTTCCATATATATACCACATATACACTTATGTAATTCTCACATATACATACGTTCATTTACATATGCAATTACACAGATAGGCATACACATATGTATCGATATACACAGGTAACTATGCATATTCATATATAAATACTTACACATACATTTACAAATATTTACACATATTTATATTCATATCTATTTAAATTTTTCCTTAAATTTCACAGTTAATGTTTAACGTTAGGTGGTGACTTAAGTGTTTAAATATCAAAAAATTCTAATTTTAATACTTTTACTATCAAGACTGATAGTTAAAGAGTAATATATTGAAATTTGAATTAAATTATCAATTTAAAATGAAATTACCTCCAGATGATAAAAAATTTCAATTTCATAATTCTAATTAGAGAATATTTAAAGAGAAAATAAGATTCAACATTAATAAAAAGGATTTTATGTCCTTCTATTAGAATACTCTCTCTCTCTATATATATATAAGACAAAGCTATACCAATTTATACCTATATATGCTTATGTATTCATATTACTATATCTTACATATATTCACACATATTAAATTATGTAATTAGTTTTTATCATCTTCCACATTGTAATAACAGACGATCTGGTGAAAGGTTATAAGAACTTAGATGCAAACCTAATCTGATAAAAATCTAACGGGACGAAACGCAGCTCACGAAAACATGTTCCACATTGTCATACATCTTTCTTCCACCTAAAAAAATAAGAATATATAGATATATGCACAGCATAGTAGAAATTGAGTGCTACAAAAATATTGATTTTTTATTTTGTGAGGATTTATATATATATATATATATATATATATATATATATATATATATATGAATAAATATAGTCTTAAGATGGGCTATATTTATGGGGTAAAGTGCTTAATATCAGAGATAGATCGTGTGTAAATATAAAAGTGAACATAGAAGTCAACGCTTAGAGGCGACAGTCTGTTTCATGCTATAAGCAGTCCTGGCCTGACGATTGCATATAGTATGAAACAGACTGTCACATCTAAATGTTAACTTATGTTCACTTTATATATATATATATATATATATATATATATATATATATATATATATATATATATATATATATGCATGTGTGTGTTAAATATATATATTTTTTTAAATTATATCTGTCATTTATTAAAACCCACTAATATATGGGCCATTAGGGTATAATAACCCAACTTTAGCACGCTGACTCTTCACATCGTAACAGTAATATACATTGGGTTCTGGGTATTTTGGCCAGAGATTGAAATTCCATTTCTTTTTAAAGAATCTTTACTTTGGAAATTTTGGTTAAAGTGTTGCTGTCTGTTCTCTTCTGCCAAATATTCTGTGAGTTCGCTCAGTAAATACTGCGTTTCGTGTTTTGTTTATCTGTTGGGCCCAGTCTATCTCAGTGTTCTAGTCCCGCGTAAGTTTTGGAATTTGCTTTTTATTCTTCACCCCAAACTCATAGTGTCTCGCAAGCCAAATCTACGCTGAAGCAGACCAGACGGATTTTGAAATCAGATATTTCTCTTATCCAAGCAACAGAGTCTAACTAAGTAAAATGAAGTCGAATTGGCAATGTTTGTATTTTTTCGTGCGTGAGTGGGCGTGTCCATGATCCAGTGGAAATTCCGAATATTTTTAAAAAAAAAAAAAACGATTCATTGCATTTGTTATCAATTTTCTTTGCTTCTTTTCCTAATTATGATTTTCCTCTTGAATAGAGATTCGTCAATAAATACTGAGTATCAATTTCTGAAATGGTGTTCGCCTATATGAGGCGTGAAGGCAACCTGCACTTCTGCACAGAAATCGTGTATATTGTTATAGCGAGAAAATGTATTTGCATAGAGCGAATGGAGTATTGTCGTAAGAGAAAGGACCTGAGAAAAATATGAATTACGAACAATGATGTCCGTGCAAGTCGGGAAAAGACTTAACAAAGATCATCATCATCGTCATCAGTCTTATGGATGGGTATGGTCATAGAGTCGTTGCGCAGAGGAGCACCTGACCACATCCCCCAACATATCTGGGTTGAAAGCCGGATAGGCATTCATTCATGCTTAGCGTGTCTTTGGCTAGTAGACCACGTAGAGCCCATCCCTCTGCAGGTCAAACTGCAGTCGATGACCCCCAACTTGAAGGTTCGCCGTGGTCACGGTCAGGTGGCCCTTGATGCCATTCTGTCTGGCTCTTGATTTCAATCGAGGAAGATAATATATCAACGCTCCATTGGTCGCCCTGTCGAATCGGGTTTCTGAATACACCGACTGCACCTCTGCTCTTGGTCGTGGGTGGCAATCCGAAGTGCCTGGGTATAGGATCCGTATCCCAGCACATCACTTTGGCCTCTACCCTGGCTAGAAGGGTGGTCGGAGAGGCCCGATCCGAACATTCGGTTGATCACGCCAAGCCCTGATTCAGCTCCTTACAATCTCTGGAAGAGCTGAATCAGAAGCCGGTGGCCGTAGTCTCAATCATGCTAAGAAGCGACAACTGTTGCAGAGATCTAAAAAAGAAGAAAAGGGAATGTCCCAAGGCTGTATTTTACCAGTAACATTGTTCAATATAAAATTAAATAATATAATAAAAAAAATTAAAATCCGGAATAAGAGGACTTTTGTATGAAGATAACTCTTTACAAATACATACATATACACATCATGGAAATAAAATTACAGCAGTACCTTAATAATGTTAACCAATGGTTAAAATGGTTTCAGGTTTTGCTAAAACGAAAACTAAATATAGGTATCTCTTTCAGAAGAGTAATCTACACAATGATCTGACTCTAAGACGGGAAGAGACTGAAATATCAGTTGTAGATCAATGTAAGTTCTTGGAAATAATATTTGATAAAAAGCTTACTTTTATCTCCCATCTGAAATATCTCAAGAAGAAATGTAGCAAAGCAATACAAATCATTTGTGTGGCAACTCACACTGAATAGGGGAACACACGGAAAACTTTAGAAACAATTTTCAGGTCTCTAATTCGATCAAAACTAGATTATATTAACATCATATACAGTTCGTCAGGAGAATTCTATCTAAAACTCCTTGATTCTACCATCTATGGAAATTTAAGACTGATGCTTGGGGATTTTAAAACCACGCCAGTTGAAAGTTTATATGCAGAAGCTGACAAATGTCCTCCTAATCGAAAAGCTGGCGTTACAAAAATAAAATTCTGTCCATCTATCCCTTCCTACAAAAATACTTTCATCCCTCAACACAGAAACCTCTATCAACAAAAAGAAAAAAAACACATATGTGCTTCCAATGGAACCACTTATTGAGAAATTTAAAATACAGCTGGCAACAATCAATGATAATATCATTCTTAACATTGTTCACTGGACCATATGATCTCCAAAAATAAAATTTGACTTATGCAAATTAAAAAAAATCCAAATATGCATCATCTTAACTTTCAGGAAGAATTTGATAAATTCAAAGTAACTATCCCAGTCACGCACCAATCTTTACAGCTGAGTCCAAACACCGAAATATTACAGGATGTGCAGCAATATTTCAGAAGAAAATGAGCAGTAAACACCTCGCAGATGAACGTTTCATCTTCAGTGCTAAAGCCTGTGCCATAGGTCTAGCGTCCATCATTATTTTAATAAATAATAACAAAAACATATCTTTTCTAATTCACTGTCGGTTCTAACATCACTAAAAAAAAACTAAAAAAAAAAAAACTTGACACTTGGAAATGACAAGGGTGATGCAGCTGCTAAACGTGTTGAAAATTCGGAAATTGACCTGAATTTTAAGCTCTTTTACACAGACCTGAAGAGCCAAATACACAGATTTATTAAACAAAAATGGCAACAACGTTGCAGTAACAATGCTCCAAATATATTACTACAAATCAAGCCAATACTTGGAGAATGGAAGCCAGGATACAGAAAAGAAGATGTCGTATTGGTCCACTTGCGACTTGACCATACAAGAACACGCTCGTACTTACTGAAAGAGGAAGAACAACCAACATGACAAACTTGCAAATCTGCATGCACTATAAAACATACATTGAGTGAATGTACAGCTCTTGCTCTATCTAGGAAGATATTCTTCAATATAAACAATATAAGGGAACTATATTATATCATTTCTCAAAAGAGTGGCTTTACACTAAAATATAAACCTAACGAAAAAATGCCCCAAAACATATATCTAAGCAAGGCAAAGTAATTATACCATGGGATGAAAAAAACTGAAACCATAAGTTGAAAAAAGAAAGAAACTAAGTAAATAAATATTTGATACCATATGATTGGGTATAAATTAAATATAAAAAATATCTCGGCTTTAAATGACCCACAAGGGGATGATAAGCCGTAAAATAAAACAATCACCGCATTAGTTGCTTACATACCTATGGATCGCACTTTATTACATTGGGACATACACAAGGTTCATTGACGTTTCTTTTTAAAAGAAATTTCTGCTAAGTGTCTGGTCATCCTCTTCGCTAGAAAAGCCTTGTCGGAGAACCGGTTTAGTCACTGATAATCCAGCAATGCGACAGGTAGTAATGGGTTATATGGTGCAATTATTTCTCGTAGCGTGAATAAACTGACATAAAAGATGAGTTATATACTCATCTTTTATGTCAGTTTATTCACGCTACGAGAAATAATTCTAAATACATTCTAAATACATTATGTAACAACACCGATATAATCGAAAATCTTATAGGAATGCGCAATGTCATAGCGAAAGATAACTTCCCAAATCTAAGCAAAGTATTATTAAACAGGAAAATGTCAACCGAAACTTAAGTGTACTGAACTTTTGTACCATTTTCAGTATGGTAGTAAATACTATGGACAATTTCCTCACAGATGGAGAGACGTTTTGAAACAACGGTGATATAGTTCTACAGGAGGATGCTGAGAATACCAAGAATGGTGTATGTAAGCAACGTGAAAATAAGAATGACAAGGATACTTTTATTCGAATCAGGGAGAGACAGGAGACATTTCTGAGGCATGTAATGAAGAAAGGTGACACTTACAGGACAGACTAGTCAGGTAGAAAGAGCAAGTAACCTACCTAACAATCTTGGGCTGAGGCAGGCAGTAAGAGAAGAAATACTTCTTAGAGCTACAAAGGATAGGAAGCTGTGGAGAGTCATGAAAGTTTACGTCTTGAACAGAAATCCATAGAAATTACAGAGCTTGCCTGAAGTTTTACTACAGAATGCTTTTAATTTTATCCTATTTTTCGGCCTAAGCGAATATTTCTGGTCACCCAGTAATTAGATATGTGCCATGCATGATACACCCTTACGCGATCATGTATCCTTCGATACATGAATGACGAGGCAGATTTTTTTTTCTTGCAGTAGGTTGCCATTTATTTCTGCAGTAGAACCATCCATAGAACCCCGTCTGTCCTGTAATTTAACCAGAGCTGGGGGAGAAGAAGAGGATTCATACCTATCACAAGGGCATTAATCTGTAAGTGAATGTAATGGATTCGACTGGAATTCGAACTCGACTCTCCGATTCCTCAATTCGAGCCGCTATTCATTACACCACCTTAATCGACCACTGAACTGAATTGTAAATCTAAGCCTCACTGGGTGGCACATTCAAAAATTCATTATTAAATAACAACGGTTGATAAATTTAAAAAGAAATGTTTTGACAAACATTTCATATTTTTGTTATTATTCAAGCGAATGAAAACTGTAGGTTACAGCGAGGACCATCATTCTTCGAAAATGGTAAACTGGTGCTACAGAATCGTACACACATAGAAAAAAAAAAGGACAGGATGAAATAGCATAAATGAGTTCAAACTCCTCTATCAAATTTTTTAAAGAAACTCAAAATAAACTTTTGAAAAACAGAAACAATGATATGAAATTGCAATGGCGGCACATAGCCATAAGCCTTCATAAAAATTCACGCTGTGGAATTAGTAAATACCAAATACTTCAAATACGTCGGTATATGGATAACAAATTTAGTATAGGAGATAAAGAAACTGAACATAGAATAGACTGCGCTAGAGATAGTACCCCCGCCACTGTGGGTTGCTATGAAACTAAGACATATCAAACCTCGAGTCATCCATAAAATTCCGTGACTTCCGTTCGTCCGTCCGTCCAACAGTCATAGATTGATTGATCGAAACTAAATTTTTGAAAGAAGTGAAAACAAGTAAGTGGTTGGTACAAGATACAATTGGTTTTTAGTGGGGTGCGTAAATTAGTACATTGAAACACTTATTAATATTTTTGGAAAAAATTAAAAATTTTATTATTTAACATACAAAATGCTCCCACTATTTTAAAAATTGAGGAAAGGATAAAAGATTAACAGCGTTCAAATTAACAGAAGATGGCGGTTGACGTTGCATTTAAATTTTTGAAGATCGTAGTCATCAGAAAAAACAAGTAGACGGGAAGTGCGAGAAAAGAAACTGGTTTTTTTGTGATGCTAACGAACAATCGTTGCCACTTTTGTGATGCCAACGAATACTCGTTGCTACTTTTGTAAAGCTCGATGTAGTAGAGACTTTGTAATCGCAGATACAACTATAATACGCCGTCGAACAATACTGGTGTCAGACGCCTTCGAATAATATCGTACTAATAGTTCTTGCTCGATAATACTCGCTCTAATAGTAACCACCGTATAGCGATCCGAATAGAGAAATAGTATAGTGAACAGAGTAGAGAATAGCGCTCCGTATAGTATAGAGGATAGGATAGAAATGACGATCCGAATAGTAATAGAGGAGAGACTAGAAATGTAGAACATTTAGACGTCATGTGACTTCCTACTTATGCGTATCCTCTATGGTCACGTGGTCCACTTAATTCAATAATGGGATCGTTTGTATTTGCTCACTGGCGATCTATATTCAAACTCAAGTGTCGACATTTTATTTCTGTATAAAACTTCTGGAGTAGAAGTGGCGGTTACATTTAACTATTTCAACAGAAAAAGAGTGGGACCAAGATACCAATCTAGTAGCGCGCTTAAATTTATGTAGTCGGGGTACCAGCGGGGGGTGGGGGGAACTACACCCGAGAAGACCGTCATTGCATTACCTTGTATCCTCCATCATTTGACTCAATAAAAAAAAGCTTAGTTGATCGATCCGGTTTTCCCGCCAAGCAACACGCAACTGACTGCATTGGGTTACATCGTAAGTAGGAACAGTGGGTGATGCCTGGTCTGATCGTTTGTGTTATTCATGCTTTTCTTAAAGGCGTTATTTTGAGAACAATATAAATTAGAATTTTGAAAATAATGTCATCATTTTCCACGCTATTATTATTTGAATTCATTTAGTGTAAAATTATCACTCTTATTTTTTAAGAAATGGTTTGCTTTTTTTTTTTTAATCCAAAGTTATTTCTTAATGCTTTAAACTATAAAACTGCGTCACTATTGTTCGTCAACAAATGACTTATCTGAAGTGAGTCTCATGAAAGCGGGAATTGGAACAGAGGTGTATGTTCTCGGGTACAAATGTATGCTCGACACATGACACTGGCGACACGCTAC
Organism: Acanthosepion pharaonis; assembly: GCA_903632075.3. Classification (NCBI taxonomy): domain Eukaryota; kingdom Metazoa; phylum Mollusca; class Cephalopoda; order Sepiida; family Sepiidae; genus Acanthosepion; species Acanthosepion pharaonis. Next base: position 1,606,242 of record CAHIKZ030002401.1, read on the forward strand.
GATCTTTTCGGTAATTGAATAGTCACACCTCGTTTATGAGTTTATAAAATGATATAGCTTGGAAGGAAGACGAGTTGCAAAAGTTAAGAAGACCGAAAATGGAATCGGAGAGTTAAGTTCGAATTCCATCTGCGACAGGCTTTTTTTTTGAAAAACAATTCTATATATAAAACAATTATCAGCGTGTGGCACCCTGCATTATTAGAAAGACTAAAAAGAGATATTCATAGAAATATGATTTAATTTTTATTCGGTTTATTAACCAGTTGTTAGTTATTTAGACGAAGAATAATTGAGTTTTGAGAATAATTCTCTAATTGTCTTTAGGCGATCCGAAGGGAAGAAGGAAGAAGAAAAAAAAATAGAGTTTAGAAATAATAAAAAAAGAAAGAGAAGGAGAAATAGATAATACAAAACCCGGTCATAAGCAAAAACAGGTGTCAAGAGATATCTAGGCCAACGCGCCTGACTGAAATTCACGAACAATAGAAATTGTTATTTGAAAGAAGAGTTTAGAGATAATAAAAAGAAAGAAAGGGAAAAGACATGATATCAAGACGGACGATTGATAAAATACCAGATATCGGTCAGAACACCTGACCTACTTTTCGTGTCCGCGGAGTGTGGAAGTTCCTTGTCAATTTGGTTGGAGAAATGGGATTTTTAGAACAATGGAAAAGAAATATTAATAAGTGACAATCAAAAAAGGGGTGTCATTGAGATGAGAGGTGACCGCTGGAATTGTATACAGATCCTGACCAGCTCTAGAGTTGAGGATAAGAACCCCACGATGATAAGTGAAGATATTTTCAATTCAGATAATTAAGATTCTATTAACAGGCCGGAGAGAAAGAAAGAAATGAAAGCAATTGTTTTAGCTCACAGAGGGCGTCGGCAGGACGAGAAAAATTCTTCCTGAAGTCACATCTAATTAGCGGCGGGCTATTTTGACAAATACCACGTATACAAAAAAGACAATTTAAATTTTGTTTTTTTAAACAAGGTGTTTCTTCCCCAGAACAAAGCCCCGGATTGACCACGCCCGATTGGAGACGTCACGAAGCGGGGAGAGACGCCCGACCAGAATCTCATTAGCCGAGAGCGGTCACGTGATGTGCGAGGAAAGAGGAAGGACGCTCGACCAGGACCCATTGGTCGAAAACGGTCACCTGATATACGAGAGACCAGGAGAAACGGGTATGCGCCTCCACCCCCAGAGGCACTGTAAGGAAGTGGGAGTGAAAGTAAGAGCGATAATGGGAAATCAGAAATAATGCGACTTTTGGAATTATCAAGAAAACCCTGGCGCCGACAGACCCACCCCAGTTTGTTACGGCGTCAATAAAAGCAGAACCCCAATCGACAGAAATCAGTTCAGCCCCGGACGGCAGAGAGAAGAGTTCAGCCCGGACGACAGAGAGCTCAGTTCAGCCCCAGACGGCAGAGAGAAGAGTTCAGCCCCAGACGGCAGAGAGAAGAGTTCGGACCTTGGCGAGAAGAGTTGCAGGGCGGACGAAGAAGAAGTTACTTGCAGTGCGCCTAGAAGAAGTTGAAATCAAACCAAATCGAAGTGAAGAAATTCGTCCAACTCAAGCCGAAGTGAATAAGCTCGTCCAACTCAAGCCGAAGAGAAGAATCAGCCGTGAACGACTGGTAGAGATCAGCGCCCAGTGTCGAAACCAAACCACACCCCGACATGCAAATCTCTAGTGAGTAGGCAACTCGAAGTCTTTAAGTTGTATGGTAGAAGCTTGGTGCCACAGTCCACAAAACGGGTCGGGAAGTAGGAATGATTTTTATGTAACGAACAGTTAGATATAAAAGGTAGTTACCCTTTTTTATCAGTAATTTTTAGCCTCGTGAGTTTTTCTTTTTCTTGTGTGTTATCACCCCCGTCGGACCCAGCTTGCATACGGCCCCAATCCCTGTTTGATCCCGTCTGTCTAAGATCTAATCACAACGTGGGTAGGAGACCGGAGATCAGTGCAGTTACCCTAGTAACCAGGTGTTGGAAGCGAGTTGGGAACGGCGAGGCTGGTAATCATCTAACCAAAGGGTTAGAATGTCACACTTGGAGCAGCGAGGAGCGAGCAGCTGACGCCGCGGCAAAAACGTCACAACTGGTGCTGTCCGTGACCAGGATATCAGACCCTTGGGCAGCCAAGTCACGTCACAACTGGTGCCGTGATCAAAGGATTGACCCTTGGGCAGCCACGTGACGTCACAACTGGAGCCGCGAACGAGATCGAACGACAGAGCGACGCTGCGACCAGGGGGGGGGGCGACGTCACAAGCGCAAAGAAATCGTTTAGAGGGAAAAAAGCCTAAAGTAGTAAATTTTTGACCAATTAATAATTAAATAACCCCAGATTTATGTATGTATGTATGTATGTATGTATGTATCATGAATAAAAATGAACATAATACATCCTCAAATAACTCTAAACATATCAAACTACTATATCTATCTTCTTTTTCTTTTCTTTCTTTCTTTCTTTCTTTCTTTTTTTCTTTCTTTCTATCTATCTATCTATCTATCTCAGCTTCTTCATAGCTATCTAGCTGTCTATCTCGGTATCTTCATATCTATCTATCTATCTATCTATCTATCTATCTATCTATCTATCTATCTATCTCAGCTTCTTCATATCTATCTATCTATCTATCTATCTATCTATCTATCTATCTATCTATCTATCTAAAGCTGATTATCAAAGCCGGGCTTGCAAACATGCTCGATTGTTTCCACTTTTTATGTCCCAGTAGAATGTATATTTGCACACATGAAAGCCTTCACTCCCTATATGGTATAATTCCCTGTCTTTTAGCCCTTCCGAATACAGCACACGCGCATACACAACATACACATGCACACAGGTACACACCTACGTGCACTTATATATATATATATATATATATATATATATATATATATATCCATTTGTGCGTGTGTGTATTATGTGTTGACATGTCTGCGTCAATAAACTCAAGACTGCATCATGCGTTCGTCGAGAAATGAAGGAAATTCAAACTTAATTAACTTCCACTTTTATTGAACTATTTATCGATATCCTGATCGAATTTTCCAAACGCAACTTCAAAATAAATTTGTCCCACCATCACACGCCCATCGTATCTTTTATTGATTTCTTTGCATTTATATTTTTCGGATCTTTTTTTTTTTTTCCTTTTTTTCTTTTTTATGAAACCTGCTGACACTGCAACTTTGATGCCTGCTGCATGTTCACCGCTTCTGCATCCGCGCGTACCGCGCCCGGGGCGCCAATTCTAATGTGTCACCATACTGCGGACGCCAGATGAGGTGAAAGAAATGTCGCTGATACACATTCGTGGCATTTATTTTATGTCTCATTGCTGTTTCAATTCATTGATTGGTAAAACCTATTTTTAAATATTTAGCATTTCTACAATATACCGTTAAAAAAAAACTCTACCATTAAAGAAATTCTTTTTTTGTACTGTGTTCCTTCAAGATGTGTGTGTTGTAACCTAGGGAAGGTTACTGAATAGAATAATCAAACGAAGGTTGGTAACGAACGATAATACTCAGGACAAGAACAACACATATAAGATTAGGACAAGAACAACACATATCAGATTCGCCAGCGGTGCGTAGAGGAAGTAGTCAACTGCTAGAAATAAATTCCACAATGAATCTCCAACTGCAGACCAACATACAGTATTTACTACTGTATTTATGTGAATGGGGACATAACCATTATCGTCCTTAGGTATGCTACAACAGTATGCTAGTCTGACTTTGCATGATTTCTGTCCTTTGCAGCTCTCAGCAATATCTCTTCCTTTTGTCTCCTCTACTTCCTGTCCAGTCATCCGTTTACACATCCGCTTATTAAGTTGGTTATTCGTTACTTTCTCACCCTCTTGACTTCAATATGTCTTTTAAGTGTCACGTTCTTCATGTCTTCCTTCTCTAATTATGTGTCTCAGAAATTCCAAGCGTCTCTCTCTCTCTCTGATTCTTATTATAAGGGCCCTTTTTAATTTCCTTTTCCCTAGAAACTTCCTCATTACTCATATGCTCCTTCCATGATATTCTCAGCATCCTTCTGTTGAACCACATCACTGTTGCGTCAAACCTCCTCTTCATCTGTGTGGGCGTTTCCCAGTATTCCCCGCTATATCGGGGTATTTATACTCTTTTCTTTATTTTAAACAAACTTTTCCTGTTAATGTTTTTGTTTAGCTTTGGAAGGCATTTTATCGCTGCTTCTGGAAAAAAAATTCAATTTCTATTTAGATCGCTTCGCTATAAAATGTAAATAAATCCAGTGAAACGACTCATCCTTGTCTAACTTCTCTTTCAGAAATACTCCATCAATAATAATGAATTAAATATAGAAAATAAGATAATTTGAGCACAGGTTAAGTTTCGCTTAGGATAGCTTTGACCAACATCGCAACATACTGCTAAACCAAAATTTAAACATAAAAATTCGTTGTATCTTCTTAAACAGCCTTGTCAGAAAAGGACCCTCATGTGGATGTCATACAGGACATCCAACTCATTCGAAAATATCTAAATTATCATCTATATACGATCGTTTATTCAGATCAATGGTTAAAATAGGTTCAAGCGAATGCATTCTTTAGATCTTAAAGAAATAAACCCTTCACCAAACAAAAGAAAAAAACTCAGCATCATCAACAACAAAGATATTTGGCATAATTAATTAGTAGGGAAAACAATAATATAATGAAGAGTTGGCTTTCTACGGTACCTTAAACAAAAGGTTTGGAAGAAAAACGCCAGCAATACAAGGAAGAAGGTTAATAGTGTTCTTCAGAAAGAAAAAAACAAAAAAATTTATAAATCCTCGCAGATAGAAGCACGAATTCTTCGGTCAATGAAATACCGAATATTTCCTGTATGGAAATGGTTATCTTCATTACTATCTTCACCATCGATGCCTAGCGTCGTGTAATATCTAAGAAGGCCGCCTCGAAGACTGTCCATTATTGGAATGAGTTCGATGTGCACAATTTTTGCCCTGTAAAATATAAAGGTAAGACTAGAAAAAAGCGAATCTAAAAATTGGGTGCCCGTCTCACTGGGGGCAATTTGAGTTTTAAAGTGGGCAATTCGAAAAGGAGATATCAGCGGTTTTATTATTTCTAATGAGTCTATGTTAGTATGTGTGTGTGTGTGTGTGTATGCTAGTTAATACATCAGATGCATATGCAGTATCCGTACATAAAATATTTGTGGGTATTTATGTACATGCGTAATTATGAATCTGCTGTATAATATATATATATATATATATATATATATATATATATATATATATATATAGTGTAACCCGGATATAAGTGAGTTGTCGGGACCATATATCTTATATCCGGGTTTCTTTTATATCCGGTCTCTTATATCCAGGTTACACTGTATATATATATATACAGCAGATTAATATATATATATATATATATATATATATATATATATATATATATATATATATATATAGCAGATGCATAATTACACATGTACATAAATACACACAAATATTTTATGTATGGATACTGTATATGCACCAAGAATATATCAAGATATTTTCCGAATTCTTTTAGAATATGTAGGTCTGATGAATCGGATCGCGATTACGATTCCAATGTAATAAAATATAACCATGGAATATTAGTGTTTGAGACTTTTATATTATATTCTTACTCTGTCCTGGGCATTGAGTTCTACCTGGATTCTAACCTCTTGGAAATTTATATATATATATATATATATATATATATATATATATGTGTGTGTGTGTGTGATTTTCGGCAGGATTCGAACCTGCATACCCAGGGTAAACACCACCGTTAGATCCAATATGGTTATACTGATTCAGTCACAAAACGCATTGCGATCAAATCTGATTGAATAGTCCCTTTAGGCAAAATCCGTCTGGCCATACATTCTCGAAAGTAAAGCTTCGTATCCAAACGTAAACAAGGCAATGTCTAAAGAAATTACGTTTTTTTTTTTAAAAAAAAAAACAAAAAAAAACGGAGCGTCTACTCAAATATGGGCATCAATTAAAAATAACGTTAAATTGGTTGGATTAGTAAATTAAAAAAAATCCACTGTTTATAATATGTACTTAGTTTCTCTTTTTGACTCCTATGAGTATACTCACTTGTTCGCTAAATAGTCATCTTCTCGGTCAAACCATTTCTATCCTGCATATACTCTGTATTTACATAGTCTTTTGTGTAAAAGACGCCAGTGAATTAGGTGTCTGAAATGTCACTTACTACACAAGTCACTGATTCCACAGCTGCAAATCATTATCCACTGACTAACTATGCTCACATCCATTGTTTGCTCTCCGTAAACGTTTAGAATGTCAATATAGGTGCAAGTTATTTTTTCCGCATAGAGTATTTCATTAAAACAATTCTGCTTTTTACGCACATTCATGCCAGATGAAATTTTATCAAAAAATGGATTATTGTCTGGAAGTTTCATTCTCTGCTTCCATGCCGTTAACGTTAAAGAGCGAATAAAATCAAGGATTATTGTCTGGACGTTTCATTCTCTGCTTCCATGTTGTTAACGTTAAAAGAGCGAATAAAATCATGGATTATTGTCTGGAAGTTTCATTCTCTGCTTCCATGTTGTTAAGGTTAAAAAAGCAAATAAAATCATGGATTATTGTCTGGAAGTTTTATTCTCTGCTTCCATGTTGTTAACGTTAAAAAAGCGAATAAAATCATGGATTATTGTCTGGCAGTTTCATTCTCTGCTTCCATGTTGTTAACGTTAAAAGAGCGAATAAAATCATGGATTTTTGTCTGGAAGTTTCATTCTCTGCTTCCATGTTGTTAATGTTAAAAAAGCAAATAAAATTATGGATTATTGTCTGAAGTTTCATTCTCTGCTTCCATGGTGTTAATGTTGAATAAAATCATGGATTATTGTCTGGAAGTTTCAAATGTTGTTAACGTTAAAAAAATAAAATCATGGATTATTGTCTGGAAGTTTCATTCTCTGCTTCCATGTTGTTAACGTTAAAAAAGCGAATAAAATCATGGATTATTGTCTGGAAGTTTCATTCTCTGCTTCCATGTTGTTAACGTTAAAAGAGCGAATAAAATCATGGATTATTGTCTAGAAGTTTCATTCTCTGCTTCCATGTTGTTAACGTTAAAAAAGCTAATAAAATCATGGATTATTGTCTGGACGTTTCATTCTCTGATTCCATGTTGTTAACGTTAAAAAAGCGAATAAAATCATGGATTATTGTCTGGACGTTTCATTCTCTGCTTCCTTGTTGTTAACGTTAAAAAAGCTAATAAAATCATGTATTATTGTCTGGACGTTTCATTCTCTGCTTCCATGTTGTTAACGTTAAAAAAGCGAATAAAATCATGGATTATTGTCTGGACGTTTCATTCTCTGATTCCATGTTGTTAACGTTAAAAAAGGGAATAAAATCATGGATTATTGTCTGGACGTTTCATTCTCTGATTCCATGTTGTTAACGTTAAAACAGTGAATAAAATCATGGATTATTGTCTGCACGTTTCATTCTCTGATTCCATGTTGTTAACGTTAAAAAAGCGAATAAAATCATGGATTATTGTCTGGACGTGTCATTCTCTGTTTCCATGTTGTTAACGTTAAAAGAGCAAATAAAATCATGGATTATTGTCTGGAAGTCTCATTCTATGCTTCCATGTTTTTAACGTTAAAAGAGCGAATAAAATCATGGATTTTTGTCTGGAAGTTTCATTCTCTGATTCCATGTTGTTAACGTTAAAAAAGCAAATAAAATCATGGATTATTGTCTGGAAGTTTCATTCTCTGCTTCCATGTTGTTAATTAACGTTAAAAAGCGAATAAAATCATGGATTATTGTCTGGACGTTTCATTCTCTGCTTCCATGTTGTTAACGTTAAAAGAGCGAATAAAATCATGGATTATTGTCTGGAAGTTTCATTCCCTGCTTCCATGTTGTTAACGTTAAAAGAGCGAATAAAATCATGGATTATTGTCTAGAAGGTTCATTCTCTGCTTCCATGTTGTTAACGTTAAAAAAGCTAATAAAATCATGGATTATTGTCTGGACGTTTCATTCTCTGATTCCATGTTGTTAACGTTAAAAAAGCGAATAAAATCATGGATTATTGTCTGGACGTTTCATTCTCTGATTCCATGTTGTTAACGTTAAAAAGCGAATAAAATCATGGATTATTGTCTGGACGTTTCATTCTCTGCTTCCATGTTGTTAACGTTAAAAAGCGAATAAAATCATGGATTATTGTCTGGACGTTTCATTCTCTGATTCCATGTTGTTAACGTTAAAAAAGCAGAATAAAATCATGGATTATTGTCTGGACGTTTCATTCTCTGATTCCATGTTGTTAACGTTAAAAAAGTGAATAAAATCATGGATCATGGTTGTCTGGCGAATAAAATCATGTTTTCATTCTCTGATTCCATGTTGTTAACGTTAAAAAGCGAATAAAATCATGGATTATTGTCTGGACGTTTCATTCTCTGATTCCATGTTGTTAACGTTAAAAAGCAAATAAAATCATGGATTATTGTCTGGACGTTTCATTCTCTGATTCCATGTTTTTAACGTTAAAAAGCGAATAAAATCATGGATTATTGTCTGGAGTTTCATTCTCTGATTCCATGTTGTTAACGTTAAAAAAATAAAATCATGGATTATTGTCTGGAAGTTTCATTCTCTGCTTCCATGTTGTTAACGTTAAAAAGCGAATAAAATCATGGATTATTGTCTGGACGTTTCATTCTCTGCTTCCATGTTGTTAACGTTAAAAGAGCGAATAAAATCATGGATTATTGTCTGGACGTTTCATTCTCTGATTCCATGTTGTTAACGTTAAAAAGCGAATAAAATCATGGATTATTGTCTGGAAGTTTCATTCTCTGCTTCCATGTTGTTAACGTTAAAAAAGCGAATAAAATCATGGATTATTGTCTGGACGTTTCATTTCTCTGCGAATTCCATGTTGTTAACGTTAAAAGAGCGAATAAAATCATGGATTATTGTCTGGACGTTTCATTCTCTGATTCCATGTTGTTAACGTTAAAAAAAGCGAATAAAATCATGGATTATTGTCTGGACGTTTCATTCTCTGTTTCCATGTTGTTAACGTTAAAAAAGCGAATAAAATCATGGATTATTGTCTGGACGTTTCATATTCTGCTTCCATGTTGTTAACGTTAAAAAAGCGAATAAAATCATGGATTATTGTCTGGATTCTCTGTTTCCATTCGTTAAAAAGGAGATAAAATCATGGATTTTTGTCTTCCATTGTTGTTCCATGTTGTTAAAAACGTTAAAAGAAATAAAATCATGGATTATTGTCTGGAAGTTTCATTCTCTGCTTCCATGTTTTTAACGTTAAAAGAGCGAATAAAATCATGGATTATTGTCTGGACGTTTCATTCTCTGATTCCATGTTGTTAACGTTAAAAAAGGGAATAAAATCATGGATTACTGTCTGGACGTTTCATTCTCTGATTCCATGTTGTTAACGTTAAAAGCGAATAAAATCATGGATTATTGTCTGCACGTTTTTCTTCTGCTTCCATGTTGTTAACGTTAAAAAGCGAATAAAATCATGGATTATTGTCTGACGTTTCATTCTCTGATTCCATGTTGTTAACGTTAAAAAAGCGAATAAAATCATGGATTATTGTCTGGAAGTTTCATTCTCTGCTTCCATGTTGTTAACGTTAAAAAAGCGAATAAAATCATGGATTATTGTCTGGACGTTTCATTCTCTGCTTCCATGTTGTTAACGTTAAAAAAGCGAATAAAATCATGGATTATTGTCTGGACGTTTCATTCTCTGCTTCCATGTTGTTAACGTTAAAACAGTGAATAAAATCATGGATTATTGTCTGGACGTTTCATTCTCTGATTCCATGTTGTTAACGTTAAAAAGGGAATAAAATCATGGATTATTGTCTGGGATTCCATTGTCTGGATTCTCTGGAGTTTCATTCTCTGCTTCCATGTTGTTAACGTTAAAAACGAAAAAATCATGGATTATTGTCTGGAAGTTTCATTCTCTGCTTCCATGTTGTTAACGTTAAAACAGTGAATAAAATCATGGATTATTGTCTGGAAGTTTCATTCTCTGCTTCCATGTTGTTAACGTTAAAAAGCGAATAAAATCATGGATTATTGTCTGGACGTTTCATTCTCTGCTTCCATGTTGTTAACGTTAAAAAAAAGTGAAAAAATCATGGATTATTGTCTGGACGTTTCATTCTCTGATTCCATGTTGTTAACGTTAAAAGCGAATAAAATCATGGATTATCGTTCTGGACGTTTTCATTCTCTGATTCCATGTTGTTAACGTTAAAAAGAGAATAAAATCATGGATTATTTGTCTGATTCCATGACGTTTCGAATAAAATCATGGATTATTTCCATGTTGTTAACGTTAAAAAGCGAATAAAATCATGGATTATTGTCTGGAAGTTTCATTCTCTGTTTCCATGTTGTTAACGTTAAAAAGCGAATAAAATCATGGATTATTGTCTGACGAGGTTTCATTTCTGCTTCCATGTTGTTAACGTTAAAACAGTGAATAAAATCATGGATTATTGTCTGGACGTTTCATTTCTGATTCCATGTTGTTAACGTTAAAAAAATCATGGAATAAAATCCATGGATTATAAATCTGGATTATTGTCTGGAAGTTTCTCTCTGATTCCATGTTGTTAACGTTAAAAAGCGAAAAAATCATGGATTATTGTCTGGACGTTTCATTCTCTGCTTCCATGTTGTTAACGTTAAAAAGCGAATAAAATCATGGATTATTGTCTGGACGTTTCATTCTCTGTTTCCATGTTGTTAACGTTAAAATGCGAATAAAATCATGGATTATTGTCTGGACGTTTCATTCTCTGATTCCATGTTGTTAACGTTAAAAAGCGAATAAAATCATGGATTATTGTCTGGACGTTTCATTCTCTGCTTCCATGTTGTTAACGTTAAAAGAGCGAATAAAATCATGGATTATTGTCTGGTTTCATTTCTGATTCCATGTTGTTAACGTTAAAAGAACGAATAAAATCATGGATTATTGTCTGGACGTTTCATTTCTGATTCCATGTTGTTAACGTTAAAAAAGCGAATAAAATCATGGATTATTGTCTGGAAGTTTCATTCTCTGTTTCCATGTTGTTAACGTTAAAAAGCGAATAAAATCATGGATTATTGTCTGGACGTTTATTGTCATGTTGGTTAAAAAGAGAATAAAATCATGGATTATTTCTGGAAGTTTCATTCTCTGATTCCATGTTGTTAACGTTAAAAAGCGAATAAAATCATGGATTATTGTCTGGAAGTTTCATTCTGATTCTGCTTCCATGTTGTTAACGTTCCAAAAAAGCGAATAAAATCATGGATTATTGTCTGGACGTTTCATTCTCTTTCCATGTTGTTAACGTTAAAAAGCGAATAAAATCATGGATTATTGTTCGACGTTTCATTCTCTGCTTCCATGTTTTTTAACGTTAAAAAGCGAATAAAATCATGGATTATTGTCTGGACGTTTCATTCTCTGCTTCCATGTTGTTAACGTTAAAAAAGGGAATAAAATCATGGATTATTGTCTGGACGTTTCATTCTCTGATTCCATGTTGTTAACGTTAAAACAGTGAATAAAATCATGGATTATTGTCTGGACGTTTCATTCTCTGATTCCATGTTGTTAACGTTAAAAGAGCGAATAAAATCATGGATTATTGTCTGGAAGTTTCATTCTCTGCTTCCATGTTGTTAACGTTAAAAAGCGAATAAAATCATGGATTATTGTCTGGAAGTTTCATTCTCTGCTTCCATGTTGTTAACGTTAAAACAGCGAATAAAATCATGGATTATTGTCTGGACGTTTCATTCTCTGCTTCCATGTTGTTAACGTTAAAAGAGCGAATAAAATCATGGATTATTGTCTGAAGTTTCATTTCTGCTTCCATGTTGTTAACGTTAAAAAGCGAATAAAATCATGGATTATTGTCTGGACGTTTCATTCTCTGTTTCCATGTTGTTAACGTTAATGAGCGAATAAAACCATGGATTATTGTCTGGAAGTTTCATTCTCTGCTTCCATGTTGTTAACGTTAAAAAAGCGAATAAAATCATGGATTATTGTCTGGACGTTTCATTCTCTGCTTCCATGTTGTTAACGTTAAAAAAGCGAATAAAATCATGGATTATTGTCTGGACGTTTCATTCTCTGCTTCCATGTTGTTAACGTTTAAAAACGAATAAAATCATGGATTATTGTCTGGACGTTTCATTCTCTGATTCCATGTTGTTAACGTTAAAAAGAGCGAATAAAAATCATGGATTATTGTCTGGACGTTCAAAAGAGTTTCATCTCTGCTTCCATGTTGTTAACGTTAAAAGAGCGAATAAAATCATGGATTATTGTCTGGAAGTTTCATTCTCTGCTTCCATGTTGTTAACGTTAAAAGAGCGAATAAAATCATGGATTATTGTCTGGAAGTTTCATTCTCTGCTTCCATGTTGTTAACGTTAAAAAAGCGAATAGAATCATGGATTATTGTCTGGAGGTTTCATTCTCTGATTCCATGTTGTTAACGTTTAAAGAGCGAATAAAATCATGGATTATTGTCTGGAAGTTTCATTCTCTGCTTCCATGTTGTTAACGTTAAAAAAGCGAATAAAATCATGGATTATTGTCTGGACGTTTCATTTCTCTGATTCCATGTTGTTAATGTTCTGCTTCCATGTTGTTAACGTTAAAAAAGCGAATAAAATCATGGATTATTGTCTGGAAGTTTCATTCTCTGTTTCCATGTTGTTAACGTTAAAAAGCGAATAAAATCATGGATTATTGTCTGGAAGTTTCATTCTCTGCTTCCATGTTGTTAACGTTAATAAAATCATGGATTATTGTCTGACGTTTTATCTTCTGGATCCATGTTGTTAACGTTAAAACAGTGAATAAAATCATGGATTATTGTCTGGACGTTTCATTCTCTGCTTCCATGTTGTTAACGTTTAAAGAGCGAATAAAATCATGGATTATTGTCTGAATGTTGTTAACGTTAAAAGCGAATAAAAATCATGGATTATTGTCTGCGTTCCATTCTCTGGCTTCCATGTTGTTAACGTTAAAAAGTGAATAAAATCATGGATTATTGTCTGGACGTTTCATTCTCTGATTCCATGTTGTTAACGTTAAAACAGCGAAAAAATCATGGATTATTGTCTGACGTTTCATTCTCTGATTCCATGTTGTTAACGTTAAAAAAAGCGAATAAAATCATGGATTATTGTGGCAGTTTCATTCTCTGTTTCATGTTGTTAACGTGCGAATAAAAATCATGGATTATGTTGTTTAACGTTAAAAAAGCGAATAAAATCATGGATTATTGTCTGGACGTTTCATTCTGATTTCCATGTTGTTAACGTTAAAAAGCGAATAAAATCATGGATTATTGTCTGGATATTTTTCATTCGAATAAAATCATGGATTATTGCTTCCATGTTGTTAACGTTAAAAAAGCGAATAAAATCATGGATTATTGTCTGGAAGTTTCATTCTCTGCTTCCATGTTGTTAACGTTAAAAATTGAATAAAATCATGGATTATTGTCTGACGTTTCATTCTCTGCTTCCATGTTGTTAACGTTAAAAGAGCGAATAAAATCATGGATTATTGTCTGGACGTTTCATTCTCTGCTTCCATGTTGTTAACGTTAAAAAAGCGAATAAAATCATGGATTGTCTGGACGTTTCATTCTCTGCTTCCATGTTTTAACGTTAAAAAGCGAATAAAATCATGGATTATTGTTCGACGTTTCATTCTCTGCTTCCATGTTGTTAACGTTAAAAAAGGAATAAAATCATGGATTATTGTGGACGTTTCATTCTCTGATTCCATGTTTAACGTTAAAAGAGCGAATAAAATCATGGATTATTGTCTGGAAGTTTCATTCTCTGCTTCCATGTTGTTAACGTTAAAAAGCGAATAAAATCATGGATTATTGTCTGGACGTTTCATTCTCTGCTTCCATGTTGTTAACGTTAAAAGAGCGAATAAAATCATGGATTATTGTCTGGACGTTTCATTCTCTGCTTCCATATTGTTAACGTTAAAAGAACGAATAAAATCATGGATTATTGTCTGGAAGTTTCATTCTCTGCTTCCATGTTGTTAACGTTAAAAGAGCGAATAAAATCATGGATTATTGTCTGGCAGTTTCATTCTCTGCTTCCATGTTGTTAACGTTAAAACAGTGAATAAAATCATGGATTATTGTCTGGAAGTTTCATTCTCTGCTTCTATGTTGTTAACGTTAAAAAAGCGAATAGAATCATGGATAATTGTCTGGAGGTTTCATTCTCTGATTCCATGTTGTTAACGTTAAAAAAGCGAATAAAATCATGGATTATTGTCTGGAATTTTCATTCTCTGCTTCCATGTTGTTAACGTTAAAAAAGCGAATAAAATCATGGATTATTGTCTGGACGTTTCATTCTCTGCTTCCATGTTGTTAACGTTAAAACATTGAATAAAATCATGGATTATTGTCTGGACGTTTCATTCTCTGCTTCCATGTTGTTAACGTTAAAAGAGCGAATAAAATCATGGATTATTGTCTGGAAGTTTCATTCTCTGCTTTCCATGTTGTTAACGTTAAAAAAGCGAATAAAAATCATGGATTATTGTCTGGACGTTTCATTCTCTGCTTCCTATGTTGTTAACGTTAAAAAAGCGAATAAAATCATGGATTATTGTCTGGACGTTTCATTCTCTGCTTCCATGTTGTTAACGTTAAAAATCGAATAAAATCATGGATTATTGTCTGGATTGAATAAAATTTCATTGTCTGGACGTTTCTCTGATTCCATGTTGTTAACGTTAAAAAGGGAATAAAATCATGGATTATTGTCTGGACGTTTCATTCTTCTGATTCCATGTTGTTAACGTTAAAACATTGAATAAAATCATGGATTATTGTCTGGACGTTTCATTCTCTGCTTCCATGTTGTTAACGTTAAAAAGCGAATAAAATCATGGATTATTGTCTGGAGTTTCATTCTCTGATTCCATGTTGTTAACGTTAAAAAGGAATAAAATCATGGATTATTGTCTGGACGTTTCATTCTCTGCTTCCATGTTGTTAACGTTAAAAAAGCGAATAAAAATCATCATGGATTATTGTCTGGACGTTTCATTCTCTGATTCCATGTTGTTAACGTTAAAAAGCGAATAAAATCATGGATTATTGTCTGACGTTTCATTCTCTGCTTCCATGTTGTTAACGTTAAAACAGCGAATAAAATCATGGATTATTGTCTGGACGTTTCATTCTCTGCTTCCATGTTGTTAACGTTAAAAAAGCGAAAAAAATCATGGATTATTGTCTGGACGTTTCATTCTCTGCTTCCATGTTGTTAACGTTAAAAAAGCGAATAAAATCATGGATTATTGTCTGGACGTTTCATTCTCTGATTCCATGTTGTTAACGTTAAAAGAGCGAATAAAATCATGGATTATTCTCTGGAAGTTTCATTCTCTGCTTCCATATTGTTAACGTTAAAAGAGCGAATAAAATCATGGATTACTGTCTGGAAGTTTCGTTCTCTGATTCCATGTTGTTAACGTTAAAAAAGCGAATAGAATCATGGATTATTGTCTGGAGGTTTCATTCTCTGATTCCATGTTGTTAACGTTTAAAGAGCGAATAAAATCATGGATTATTGTCTGGAAGTTTCATTCTCTGCTTCCATGTTGTTAACGTTAAAAAAGCGAATAAAATCATGGATTATTGTCTGGACGTTTCATTCTCTGATTCCATGTTGTTAACGTTAAAACAGTGAATAAAATCATGGATTATTGTCTGACGTTTCATTCTTCGATTCCATGTTGTTAACGTTAAAAAAGCGATAAAAATCATGGATTATTGTCTGGACGTTTCATTTTCTCTGTTTCGAATAAAATTGATTAACGTTAAAAGAACGATAAAATCATGGATTATTGTCGACGTTTCATTCTCTAAAACGTTAAAAGAGCGAATAAAATCATGGATTATTGTCTGGACGTTTCATTCTCTGATTCCATGTTGTTAACGTTAAACAGTGAATAAAATCATGGATTATTGTCTGGAACTTTCATTCTCTGATTCCATGTTGTTAACGTTAAAAAGCGAATAGAAAATCATGGATTATTGTCTGGAGGTTTGTTTTCTGATTCCATATTTGTTAACGTTAAAAAAGCGAATAAAATCATGGATTATTGTCTGAAGTTTCATTCTCTGATTCCATGTTGTTAACGTTAAAAAGCGAATAAAATCATGGATTATTGTCTGACGTTTTATTCTTGATTCCATGTTGTTAACGTTAAACATTGAATAAAATCATGGATTATTCTCTGGAAGTTTCATTCTCTGCTTCCATGTTGTTAACGTTAAAAGAGCGAATAAAATCATGGATTATTGTCTGGAACGTTTCATTGTCTACTTCCATGTTTAACGTTAAAAGCGAATAAAAAATCATGGATTATTGTCTGGACGTTTCATTCTCTGCTTCCATGTTGTTAACGTTAAAAAGTGAAGCGAATAAAATCATGCGGATTATTGTTCTGGACGTTTCATTCTCTGATTCCATATTGTTAACGTTAAAAGTGAATAAAATCATGGATTATTGTCTGGAGTTTCATTCTCTGCTTCCATGTTGTTAACGTTAAAAAGCGAATAAAATCATGGATTATTGTCTGGCAGTTTCATTCTCTGCTTCCATGTTGTTAACGTTAAAAAGTGAATAAAATCATGGATTATTGTCTGGACGTTTCATTCTCTTCTTCCATGTTGTTAACGTTAAAAGAGCGAATAAAATCATGGATTATTGTCTGGAGGTTTCATTCTCTGCTTCCATAGTTTGGAGGTTTAACGTTAAAAAGCGAATAAAATCATGGATTATTGTCTGGAAGTTTTCATTTCTCTGATTCCATGTTGTTAACGTTAAAAAAGCGAATAAAATCATGGATTATTGTCTGACGTTTCATTCTCTGATTCCATGTTGTTAACGTTAAAAGAACGAAAAATCATGGATTATTGTCTGGACGTTTCATTCTCTGCTTCCATGTTTGTTAACGTTAAAAAGCGAATAAAAATCATGGATTATTGTCTGGACGTTTCATTCTCTGCTTCCATGTTTTTAACGTTAAAAATCGAATAAAAATCATGGATTATTGTCTGGACGTTTCATTCTCTGATTCCATGATTCCATGTTGTTAACGTTAAAACAGTGAATAAAATCATGGATTATTCTCTGGACGTTTCATTCTCTGCTTCCATGTTGTTAACGTTAAAAAGCGAATAAAATCATGTATTATTGTCTGGACGTTTCATTCTCTGCTTCCATGTTTTTAACGTTAAAAAATCGAATAAAATCATGGATTATTGTCTGGACGTTTCATTCTCTGATTCCATGTTGTTAACGTTAAAAAAGCGAATAAAATCATGGATTATTGTCTGGCAGTTTCATTCTCTGCTTCCATGTTGTTAACGTTAAAAAAACGAATAAAATCATGGATTATTGTCTGGACCGTTTCATTCTCTGATTCCATGTTGTTAACGTTAAAAACGAATAAAATCATGGATTATTGTCTGGAAGTTTCATTCTCTGCTTCCATGTTGTTAACGTTAAAAAGCGAATAAAATCATGGATTATTCTGGACGTTTCATTCTCTGCTTCCATATTTGTTAACGTTAAAAAGCGAATAAAATCATGGATTATTGTCTGGACGTTTCATTCTCTGATTCCATGTTGTTAACGTTAAAACAGTGAATAAAATCATGGATTATTGTCTGGACGTTTCATTCTCTGCTTCCATGTTGTTAACGTTAAAACAGCGAATAAAATCATGGATTATTGTCTGACGTTTCATTCATGGATTATTCTCTGCTTCCATGTTGTTAACGTTAAAAGAGCGAATAAAATCATGGATTATTGTCTGGAAGTTTCATTCTCTGCTTCCATGTTGTTAACGTTAAAAAAGCGAATAGAATCATGGATTATTGTCTGGAGGTTTCATTCTCTGATTCCATGTTGTTAACGTTAAAAAAGCGAATAAAATCATGGATTATTGTCTGGACGTTTCATTCTCTGATTCCATGTTGTTAACGTTAAAACAGTGAATAAAATCATGGATTATTCTCTGGAAGTTTCATTCTCTGCTTCCATGTTGTTAACGTTAAAAGAGCGAATAAAATCATGGATTATTGTCTGGACGTTTCTTTCTCTGCTTCCATATTGTTAACGTTAAAAAGCGAATAAAATCATGGATTATTGTCTGAAGTTTCATTCACTCTTCCATGTTTTTAACGTTAAAAGCGAATAAAATCATGGATTATTGTCTGGAATTTTCATTCTCTGCTTCCATGTTGTTAACGTTAAAAAAGCGAATAAAATCATGGATTATTCTCTGGACGTTTCATTCTCTGCTTCCATATTGTTAACGTTAAAAGAACGAAAAAATCATGGATTATTGTCTGGAAGTTTCATTCTCTGCTTCCATGTTGTTAACGTTAAAAGAGCGAATAAAATCATGGATTATTGTCTGACGTTTCGTTCTCTGCTTCCATTGTTAACGTTAAAAAGCGAATAAAATCATGGATTATTGTCTGGACGTTTCATTCTCTGCTTCCATGTTGTTAACGTTAATGAGCGAATAAAATCATGGATTATTGTCTGGAAGTTTCATTCTCTGCTTCCATGTTGTTAACGTTAAAAAGCGAATAAAATCATGGATTATTGTCTGGACGTTTCATTCTCTGATTCCATGTTGTTAACGTTAAAAAAGCAGAACAAAAATCATGGATTATTGTCTGGACGTTTCATTCTGTTTCCATGTTGTTAACGTTAAAAGCGAATAAAATCATGGATTATTGTCTGGGACGTTTCATTCTCTGATTCCATGTTTTTTAACGTTAAAAAATCGAAAAATCATGGGATTATTGTCTGGCAGTTTCATTCTTCGCTTCCATGTTGTTAACGTTAAAAAAGCGAATAAAATCATGGATTATTGTCTGGAAGTTTCATTCTCTGCTTCCATGTTGTTAACGTTAAACAGTGAATAAAATCATGGATTATTGTTCGACGTTTCATCTCTGATTCCATGTTGTTAACGTTAAAAAAGCGAAAAAATCATGGATTATTGTCTGGACGTTTCATTCTCTGCTTCCATGTTGTTAACGTTAAAAAAACGAATAAAATCATGGATTATTGTCGACGTTTCATTCGTTGATTCCATGTTGTTAACGTTAAAACAGTGAATAAAATCATGGATTATTGTCTGAATTTTCATTCTCTGCTTTATGTTGTTAACGTTAAAAGAGCGAAAAAATCATGGATTATTGTCTGGACGTTTCATTCTCTGCTTCCATATTGTTAACGTTAAAAAAGCGAATAAAAATCATGGATTATTGTCTGGAGGTTTCGTATCTTTGCTTCCATGTTGTTAACGTTAAAAAGTGAATAAAATCATGGATTATTGTCTGACGTTTCATTCTGTGATTCCATGTTGTTAACGTTAAAAGAGCGAATAAAATCATGGATTATTCTCTGGAAGTTTCATTCTCTGCTTCCATGTTGTTAACGTTAAAAGCGAATAAAATCATGGATTAAAATTCTCTGATTCCATGTTGTTAACGTTTAAAAAAGTGAATAAAATCGGATTGGATTATTGTCTGGAGGTTTCTTTTGATTCTCTGACGTTTCATTCTGCTTCCATGTTGTTAACGTTAAAAAGCGAATAAAATCATGGATTGTGTCTGGAAGTTTCATTCTGCTGTACCCATGTTGTTAACGTTAAAAACTGAATAAAATCATGGATTATTGTTGGACGTTTCGTTCTCTGATTCCATGTTGTTAACATTAAAAGAGCGAATAAAATCCATGGATTATTGTCTGGAAGTTTCATTTTCTCTGTTAACGTTCCATGGATTACTGGTTAACGTTAAAAAAGTGCCGAATAAAATCATGGATTATTGTCTGGCGTTTCATTCTCTGATTCCATGTTGTTAACGTTTAAAGAGCGAATAAAATCATGGATTATTGTCTGGAAGTTTCATTTCGCTTCCCATGTTGTTAACGTTAAAAAAGCGAATAAAATCATGGATTATTGGTCCGGACGTTTCATTCTGATTCCATTTGTTAACGTTAAAAGTGAATAAAATCATGGATTATTCTCTGGACGTTTCATTTCGCTTCCATGTTTTTTAACGTTAAAAGAGCGAATAAAATCATGGATTATTGTTGGACGTTTTTTCTCTTGATTCCATATTGTTAACGTTAAAAGAACGAATAAAATCATGGATTATTGTCTGGACGTTTCATTCTCTGATTCCCATGTTGTTAACGTTAAAAGAGCGAATAAAATCATGATTATTGTCTGGACGTTTCTACTTTCTCTGTTTCCATGTTGTTAACGTTAAACAGTGAATAAAACCATGGATTATTGTGGACGTTTGTTCTCTGCTTCCATGTTTTTAACGTTAAAAAAGAATAAAATCATGGATTAATGTTGGAGGTTTCATTCTCTGCTTCCATCATTTGTTAACGTTAAAAGGAATAAAATCATGGATTATTCTCTGGACGTTTCATCTCTCGCTTCCATGTTGTTAACGATAAAAAAGTTGAATAAAATCATGGATTATTGTCTGGACGTTTCATTCTCTGATTCCATGTTTAACGTTAAACAGTGAATAAAATCATGGTTATTGTCTGGACGTTTCATTCTCTCTGCTTCCATGTTTGTTAACGTTAAAAGAGCGAATAAAATCCTTGGATTATTGTCTGGAAGTTTCATTCTGCTTCCATGTTGTTGTTAACGTTAAAACAGTGAATAAAACTGCGGATTATTGTCTGAGGTTTCATTTCTTGCTTCATGTTGTTAACGTTAAAAAAGGAAAAAAATCATGGATTATTGTCTGGACGTTTCATTCTCTGCTTCCATGTTGTTAACGTTAAAACAGTGAATAAAATCATGTTATTGTCTGGAAGTTTCATTCGCTGATTCCATGTTGTTAACGTTAAAAAGAGTTGAATAAAATCATGGATTATGGGACGTTTTTCTGCTTCCATATTGTTAACGTTAAAAGAACGAATAAAATCATGGATTCTGAAGTTTCATTTCGCTTCCATGTTGTTAAAGGCAGATAAATCATGGATTATTGTCTGGAAGTTTCATTCTACTTTCCATGTTGTTAACGTTAAAACAGTGAATAAAATCATGGATTATTGTCTGGACGTTTCATTCTCTGCTCCATTGTTAACGTTAAAAAGCGAATAGAATCATGAGGTTTCATTCTGCTCATGTTGTTAACTAAAAGCGAATAAAAGGATTATTGTCTGGACGTTTCTCTTCTGCTTCCATGTTATTTAACGTTTAAAAAGCGAATAAAATCATGGATTATTGTCTGGACGTTTCATTCTCTGGTCTCCATGTTTGTTAACGTTAAAAAAGTGAATAAAATCATGGATTATTGTCTGGACGTTTCATTCTCTGATTCCATATTTGTTAACGTTAAAAGATTGAATAAATCATGGATTATTGTCTGGAAGTTTCATTCCTGATTCCATGTTGTTAACGTTAAAAAAGCGAAAAAATCATGGATTATTGTCTGGAGGTTTTGTTCTCTACTTCCATGTTGTTAATGTTTAAAGAGCGAATAAAATCATGGATTATTGGCGGAAGTTTCTCTGATTCCATGTTGTTAACGTTAAAAAACTGAATAAAATGTGGATTATTGTCTGACGTTTCGTTCTCTGATTCCATGTTGTTAACGTTAAAAAGCGAATAAAATCATGTTATTGTCTGACGTTTCATTCTGCTTCCATTGTTGTTAACGTTAAAAAGCGAATAAAATCATGGATTATTGTCTGGAAGTTTCGTTCTCTCTACAGTTATGTTTTAACGTTAAAAAATCGAATAAAATCATTGTTGGATTATTGATTCCTGGTTAAAAGGACAAATCATGGATTACCGTTGACGTTTCTATCTTCTGATTCCATGTTGTTAACGTTAAAAAGGTGAATAAAATCATGGATTATTGTCTGGATCGTTTCATTCTCTGCTTCCATGTTGTTAACGTTAAAAAAAGCGGAATAAAATCATGGATTATTGTCTGGACGTTTCATTCTCTGTTTCCATATTTGTTAACGTTAATGAGCGAATAAAATCATGGATTATTCTCCTGGATGTTTCATTCTCTGCTTCCATGTTTTTAACGTTAAAAAGCAGAATAAAAATCATGATTATTGTCCTGGACGTTTCTTTCTCTGCTTCCATATTGTTAACGTTAAAAGAGCGAATAAAATCATGGATTATTGTCTGGAAGTTTCATTCTCTGCTTCCATGTTGTTAACGTTAAAAAGCGAATAAAATCATGGTTATTGTCTTTGACGTTTCATTTCTCGATTCCATCTGCTTCCATGTTGTTAATCTCCGCTTCCATGTTTTAACGTTAAAAAACGAATAAAATCATGGATATTATCTTGTTTCATTCTCGCTTCCATGTTGTTAACGTTAAAAAGTGAATAAAATCATGGATTATTGTCTGACGTTTCATTCTCTCTGCTTCCATGGTTTAACGTTAAAAAGCGAAAAACTGGGCGGATTATTGTCTGGAGGTTGCTTCCATGTTGTTAACGTTAAAAAAGCGAATAAAAATCATGGATTATTGTCTGGACGTTTCATTCTTGATTCCATGTTGTTAACGTTAAAAAAACAGTGAATAAAATCATGGACGGCCGTCTGGACGTTTCATTCTCCTGATTCCATGTTGTTAACGTTAAAAGAGCGAATAAAATCATGGATTATTGTCTGGACGTTTCATTCTCTGCTTCCATATTGTTAACGTTAAAAGAGCGAATAAAATCATGGATTATTGTCTGGAAGTTTCATTCTCTGCTTCCATGTTGTTAACGTTAAAAAGTTGAATAGAATCATGGATTATTGTCTGGAATTTCATTCTCTGATTCCTGTTGTTAACGTTAAAGAGCGAATAAAATCATGGATTATTGTCTGGACGTTTCATCTCTGCTTCAATATTGTTAACGTTAAAAAGGAATAAATAAAATTATTGTCTGACGTTTATTCTCTCCATGTTGGTAACATTCAGCGAATAAAAATCATGGATTATTGTCTGAAGTCCATTCTGCTTCCATGTTGTTAACGTTAAAAAGCGAATAAATCATGGATTATTGTCTGGAAGTTTCATTCACTGCTTCCATGCGAAGTTAACGTTAAAGTGCGAATAAATCATGGATTATTCTGAAGTTTCATTCTCTGCTTCCATGTTGTTAACGTTAAAAAGAGCGAATAAAATCATGGATTGTCTGGACGTTTCTTTCTCTGCTCTGTTAACGTTAAAAGAACGTCTGGATTATTGTCTGAAGTTTCATTCTCGCTTCCCATGTTGTTAACGTTAAAAGAGCGAATAAAAATCATGGATTATTGTCTGGAAGTTTTCATTCTCTGCTTCCATGTTTTTAACGTTAAAAACAGTGAATAAAATCATGGATTATTGTCTGGACGTTTCATTCTCTGCTTCCATGTTGTTAACGTTAAAAAGCGAATAGAATCATGGATAATTGTCTGGAGGTTTCATTCTCGCTTCCATCATTTGTTAACGTTAAAAAGCGAATAAAAAATCATGGATTATTGTCTGGACGTTTCATTTCTCTGCTTCCATGTTGTTAACGATAAAAAAGCGAATAAAATCATGGATTATTGTTGGACATGTTGTTCGTTCTCTGCTTCCATCTTTGCTTAATGTTAAAACGTTAAGAGCGAAGAAATCATGGATTATTGTCTGAAGTTTCATTCTCTGCTTCCATGTTGTTAACGTTAAAAGCGAAATAGAATCGATTATGGAGGTTTATTTTGTCCATGTTGTTAACGTTTAAAGAGGCCATGTTTCATTCTCTGATTCCATGTTGTTAACGTTAAAAAGCGAATAAAATCATGGATTATTGTCTGGACGTTTCATTTCTGATTCCATGTTGTTAACGTTAAAAAAGCGAATAAAATCATGACGTTTCATTCTCTGCTCGTTGTTAACGTTTGAATAAAATCTGGACGTTTCATTCTCTGATTCCCATATTTTTTAACGTTAAAAAATCGAATAAAATCATGGATTATTGTCTGGACGTTTCATTCTCTGCTTCCTTGTTGGCAACGTTAAAAAAGGAATAAAATCATGGATTACTGTCTGACGTTTCATTCTCTGATTCCATGTTTTAACGTTAAAAGTAAAATAAAAATCATGGATTATTGTCTGGACGTTTCATTCTCTGAGTCCATGTTGTTAACGTTAAAAAAACGAATAAAATCATGGATTATTGTCTGGACGTTTCATTCTGTTTCATGTTATTAACGTTAAATGAGCGAATAAAATCATGGATTATTGTCTGATGTTTCATTCTCTGAGTCCATGATTTTGTGTAACGTTAAAAAGCGAATAAAATCATGGATTATAGTCTGACGTTTCATTTCTCTGTTTCATGTTGTTAATGTTAAAAGAGCGAATAAAATCATGGATTATTGTCTGAAGTCTCATTCTCTTCCCATGTTTTTAACGTTAAAAACAGATAAAATCATGGATTATTGTCTGGACGTTTCATTCTCTGCTTCCATGTTGTTAACGTTAAAAGAGCGAATAAAATCATGGATTATTGGTTCATAGTTTATTTTCCTCCGCATCCATGTTGTTAATGTTCGGAATTCTCTGCTTGCTCATGTTGTTGTTAACGTTAAAATGCGGGAATAAAATCATGGATTATTGTCTGGACATTTCATTCTCTGCTTCCATATTTGTTAACGTTAAAAAGCGAAAAAACCATGGATTATTGTCGTGTTTCATTCCTGCTTCCATGTTGTTAATGTTAAAAAAACGAATAAAATCTGGATTATTGGTTCGAGTTTCATTCTCATTCCATCTTTATTAACGTTAAAACAGTGAATAAAATCATGGATTATTGTCCGGACGTTTCATTCTCTATTTCCGTAATTGTTAACGTTAAAAAGCGAATAAAAATCATGGATTATTGTCTGGAAGTTTCATTCTCTGCTTCCATATTGTTAACGTTAAAGCGAATAAAAATCAGCGGATTATTCTGGACGTTTCATTCTCTGATTCCATGTTGTTAACGTTAAAACAATTGCCGAATAAAATCATGGATTATTGTCCTGGAGGTTTCATTCTCTGATTCCATATTTGTTAACGTTAAAAAGAGGAATAAAAATCATGATTATTCTCTGAAGTTTCATTCTCTGCTTCCCATGTTGTTAACGTTAAAAAGCGAATAAAATCATGGATTATTGTCTGACGTTTCATTCTCTGCTTCCTGTTGTTAACGTTAAAAGAGCGAATCAAAATCACTGATTATTGTCTGAAGGTTCATTCTCTGATTCCATGTTGTTAACGTTAAAAAGCGAATAAAATCATGGATTATTGTCTGGAAGTTTCATTTCTCCATGTAGCTTCCATGGATTATTGGTTCGAAGTTTATTCTGCTTCCATGTTGTTAACGTTCAAAAAGCGAATAAAAATCATGGATTATTGTCTGGACGTTTCATTCTCTGCTTCATGTTTGGTAACATTAAAGGCGAAAATAAAATCATGGATTATTGTCTGAGTCACCATTCTCTGCTTCCATATTTGTAACGTTAAAAAAGCAAATAAAATCATGGATTGTCTGGAAGTTTCATTCCTGCTTCCCATGTAGTTAACGTTAAAAGTGCTGAATAAAATCTGGATTTATTCTCTGGAAGTTTCATTCTCTGCTTCATGTTAACGTTAAAAGAGCGAATAAAATCATATGCGGATTATTGTCTGGACGTTTCTTTGCTTCCATATTGGCAACGTTAAAAGAACGATAAAATGTGGATTATTGTCTGGAAGTTTCATTCTCTGCTTCCGCTGGCAACGTTAAAGAGCAGATAAAATCATGGATTATTGTCTGGACGTTTCATTCTCTGCTTCCATGTTGTTAACGTTAAAAAGCGAATAAAATCATGGATTATTGTCTGGACGTTTCATTCTCTGATTCCATGTTGTTAACGTTAAAAAAGAGCGAATAAAATCATGGATTTATTGTCTGGACGTTTCATTCTCTGCTTCCATGTTGTTAACGTTAAAAGAGCGAATAAAATCATGGATTATTGTCTGGACGTTTCATTCTCTGCTTCCATGTTGTTAACGTTAAAAGCGAATAGAATCATGGATTATTGTCTGGAGGTTTCATTCTCTGATTCCATGTTGTTAACGTTAAAAGATGAATAAAATCATGGATTATTGTCTGGACGTTTCATTTTCTGCTTCCATGTTGTTAACGTTAAAAGCGAATAAAATCATGGATTATTGTCTGGACGTTTCATTCTCTGATTCCATGTTGTTAACGTTAAAACAGTGAATAAAATCATGGATTATTGTCTGGACGTTTCATTCTCTGATTCCATGTTGTTAACGTTAAAAAAGCGATAAAAATCATGGATTATTGTCTGGACGTTTCATTCTCCTTCCATATTTGTTAACGTTAAAAAAGCGAATAAAATCATGGATTATTGTCTGGACGTTTCATTCTCTGATTCCATGTTGTTAACGTTAAAAACTGAATAAAATCATGGATTATTGTCTGGACGTTTCATTCTCTGCTTCCTTGTTGTTAACGTTAAAAAAGCGAATAAAATCATGATTATTGTCTGGACGTTTCATTCTCTGATTCCATGTTGTTAACGTTAAAAAAGCGAATAAAATCATGGATTACCGTCTGGACGTTTTGTTCTCTGATTCCATGTTGTTAACGTTAAAAAGCGAATAAAATGGATTACTGTCTGGAATTGATTCCATGGTTAACGTTAAAGAGTTTCATGGATTATTGTCTGCTTCTGAGTCCATGTTTTAACATTAAAAAACGAATAAAATCATGGATTATTGTCTGACGTTTCATTCTCTGTTTATCTTGTTAACGTTAATGAGCAGATAAAATCATGGTTATTGTCTGGATGTCCTGTTCCTCTGCTTCCATGATTTAACGTTAAAAAGCGAATAAATCATGGATTATAGTCTGGACGTTTCATTTCTCTGCTTCCATATTTGTTAACGTTAAAAGAATGAATCAAAATTAGTTATTCTGGAAGTTTCATTCTCTGCTTCCATGTTGTTAACGTTAAAAAAGCGAATAAAATCATGGATTATCTGGACGTTTCGTTCTCTGATTCCATATTTGTTAACGTTAAAAAGGGAATAAAAAATCATGGATTATTGTCTGGCAGTTTCATTCTCGCATCCATATTTAGCAACATTAAAAAAGCGAATAAAATCATGGATTATTGTCTGGAAGTTTCATTCTCTGCTTCCATGTTGTTAACGTTAAAAATTAAATAAAATCATGATTATTGTCTGAAGTTTCATTCATTGCTCCATGTTGTTAACGTTAAAAGCAGCGAATAAAAATCATGAATTATTGGTCTGGAAGTTTCATTTCTGCTTCCGCCGTTGTTAACGTTAAAAAGCGAATAAAATCATGGATTATTGAATGGACGTTTCATTCTCTGATTCCTTGTTGTTAACGTTAAAAAGCGAATAAAATCAGCGGCTATTGTTCGACGTTTCATTCTCTGCTTCCATGTTTTAACGTTAAAAATCGGAATAAAATCATGGATTATTCTCTGACGTTTCATTTCTGCTTCCATGTTGTTAACGTTAAAAAGGGAATAAAATCATGGATTATTGTCGCTGAGTTTCATTCTCTGATTTGCGTTAAAAACAGTGAATAAAATCATGGATTATTGTCTGGAGGTTTCATTCTCTGATTCCATATTTGTTAACGTTTAAAGAGCGAATAAAATCATGGATTATTCTCTGGAAGTTTCATTCTCTGCTTCCATATTGTTAACGTAAAAAGCGAATAAAAATCATGGATTATTGTTCGGACGTTTCATTTCTGCTTCATGTTGTTAACAAAGCGAATAAAATCATGGATTATTGTCTGAGGTCTCATTCTCTGATTCATGTTGTTAACGTTAAAGAGCGAAGAAAAATCATGGATTATT
Organism: Acanthosepion pharaonis; assembly: GCA_903632075.3. NCBI lineage: Eukaryota > Metazoa > Mollusca > Cephalopoda > Sepiida > Sepiidae > Acanthosepion > Acanthosepion pharaonis. The sequence continues at coordinate 1,634,373 of CAHIKZ030002401.1, forward strand.
GTCTGGAAGTTTCATTCACTGCTTCCATGTTGTTAACGTTAAAAAGTGCAGAATAAAAATCATGGATTATTGTCTGGACGTTTCATTCTCTGCTTCCATGTTGTTAACGTTAAACAGTGAATAAAATCATGTCTGACGTTTTATTGATTCCATGTTGACGTTTCATGATTATTGTCTGACGTTTCCTTGTTTGTTAACGTTAAAAAAGCGAATAAAATCATGTATTATTGTCTGGACGTTTCATTCTCTGATTCCATGTTGTTAACGTTAAAATGAATAAAAATCATGGATTATTGTCTGGACGTTTCATCTTCTGATTCCATGTTGTTAACGTTAAAGGATGAAAAATCATAGTTATTGTCTGGACGTTTTCATCTCTGCTTCCATGTTTTAACGTTAAAAATCGAATAAAATCATGGATTATTGTCTGACGTTTCATTCTCTGAGTCCATGTTGTTAACGTTAAAAAGGAATAAAATCATGGATTATTGTCTGGACGTTTTCATTCTCTGTTTCCATGTTGTTAACGTTAAAACAGTGAATAAAATCATGGATTATTGGTTCGCACGTTTCATTCTCTGAGTCCATGTTTTAACGTTAAAAAAGCGAATAAAATCATGGATTATTGTCTGGCGTTTCATTCTCTGCTTCCATGTTGTTAACGTTAACGAGCGAATAAAATCATGGATTATTCTCTGAAGTTTTCTCTGCTTCCATATTTCTTTAACGTTAAAAAAGCGAATAAAATCATGGATTGGTGTCTGGACGTTTCATTCCTCTGCTTCCATGTTGTTAACGTTAAAAAAGCTAATAAAATCCTTGGATTATTCTCTGGAAGTTTCATTCTCTGCTTCCATGTTGTTAACGTTAAAAAGCGAATAAAATCATGATTATTGTCTGAAGTTTTATTTGATTCCATGTTGTTAACGTTAAAAGTTTCATTCTCTTACTTCTGCTTCCATGTTGTTAACGTTAAAAAGCGAATAAAAATCATGGATTATTGTCTGGAAGTTTCATTCTGCTTCCATGTTGTTATCGTTAAAAAGTGAAGAAAATCATGGATTATTGTCTGGACGTTTCATTCTCTTTCCATGTTGTTAACGTTAAAAGCGAAAAAATCATGGATTATTGTCTGGAAGTTTCATTCTGCTTCATATTGTTAACGTTAAAAAGCGAATAAAATCATGGATTATTGTCTGGAAGTTTCATTCACTGATTCCATGGACTAACGTTAAAATGCGAATAAAATCATGGATTATTGTCTGGACGTTTCATTCTCTGCTTCCATGTTGTTAACGTTAAAAGAGCGAATAAAATCATGGATTATTGTCCTGGAAGTTTCATTCTCTGCTTCCTTGTTGTTAACTAGCGATAAATCATGGATTATTGTCTGGAGGTTTCATTTTCGATTCCATATTTTAACGTTTAAAGAGCGAATAAAATCATGGATTATTATCTGGAAGTTTCATTTCGCTTCCATATTTGTTAACGTTAAAAAGCGAATAAAATCATGGATTATTGTCTGACGTTTCATTTCGATTCCATATTTGTTAACGTTAAAACAGTGAATAAAATCATGGATTATTAATGACGTTTCATTCTCTGATTCCATGTTGTTAACGTTAAAAAGCGATAAAATCATGGATTATTGTCTGGACGTTTCATTCTCTGTTTCCATGTTGTTAACGTTAAAAAGTTGTAAAATCATAGTTATTGTCTGGACGTTTCATTCTCTGATTCCATGTTTTAACGTTAAAAAAGCGATTAAAATCATGGATTATTGGTTGGACGTTTCATTCTCTGATTCCGTATTGTTAACGTTAAAAGCGAATAAAATCATGGATTATTCTCTTCTGCTTCCATATTGTTAACTCTGGATTACCGTCTGAATTTTCCATGATTCCATGTTAAAAGCAAATAAAATCATGGATTATTGTTGAGGTTTCATTTTGATTCCATGTTGTTAACGTTAAAAAAGCGAATAAAATCTTGGATTATTGTCTGAAGTTTCCATTCTCTGCTTCCTGTTGTTAGCGTTAAAAGCGAATAAAATCATGGATTATTGTTGGACGTTTCATTCTCTGATTCCATGTTGTTAACGTTAAAACAGTGAATAAAATCATGGATTATTCTTCTGGAAGTTTCATTCTCTGCTTCCATGTTGTTAACGTTAAAAGAGCGAAAAAATCATGGATTACGCCCGACGTTTTCTTCAGTTCATATTGTTAACGTTAAAAGAACGAATAAAATCCATATTGGTTAACGTTAAAAAGCTCTTATGTTGTTAACGCAGAAATCATGGATTTATTGTTCGGACGTTTCATTCGCGTTCCATGTTGTTAACGTTAAAACAGTGAATAAAATCATGGATTATTGTCTGGACGTTTCATTTCTGATTCCATGTTGTTAATAACGAATAGAATGTGAAAAATCTTCGCTTCCATGTTGGCTAAAAAGCGAATAAAATCATGGACGTTTATTCTCTGCTTCCCATGTTGTTTCATTCATGGATTATTTGGTTCGACGTTTCATTCGTATGTTGTTAACGTTAAACAGTGAATAAAATCATGGATTATTGTCGACGTTTCCATTCTCTGCTTCCATGTTGTTAACGTTAAAAGAGCGAATAAAATCAAGCGGATTATTGGTTCGAAGTTTCATTTCCTCTGATTCCATGTTGTTAACGTTAAAAAGAGGAATAAAATCATGGATTATTGTCTGGAGGTTCCATTCGATTCTAAGCAGCATCGCTTAGAGCGAAAAAATCAAGCGAATCTGATATGTTGTTAACGTTAAAAATTAAATCAGGATTATTGTCTGACGTTTCATTCTCTGATTCCATGTTGTTAACGTTAAAAAGCGAATAAAATCAAGGATTATTGTCTGACGTTTCATTTCTGATTCTTGTTGTTAACGTTAAAAAGCGATAAAAATCATGGATTGTGTGGACGTTTCATTCTCTGCTTCCATGTTTTAACGTTAAAAAATCGAATAAAAATGGATTATTGTCTGGACGTTTCATTCTCTGATTCCATGTTGTTAACGTTAAAAGGAATAAAATCTGTGGATTATTGTCTGGACGTTTCATTCTCTGATTCCATGTTGTTAAAACAGTTAAAAATGGATTATTGCGTACGTTTCATTCTTCTGAGTCCAAATCAATGTTAAAAAGCGAATAAAAATCTGGATTATTGTCTGACGTTTCATTATTATATGTTGTTAACGTTAAACGAGCGAATAAAATCATGGATTATTGTCTGAAGTCTTCTCTGATTCCATGTTTTAACGTTAAAAAAGCGAATAAAATCATGTGGATTAGTGTCTGACGTTTCATTCTGATTCCATGTTGTTAACGTTTAAAGAGCGAATAAAGTCATGGATTATTCTCTGGAAGTTTCATTTCTCTGCTTCCATGTTGTTAACGTTAAAAAGCGGTTATTGTCTGGATTATTATTCTGGACGTTTCATTCTGATTCCATGTTTGTTAACGTTAAAAAGCGAATAAAATCATGGATTATTCTCTGGCAGTTTCATTTCTCCACTTCCATGTTGTTAACGTTAAAAAAACGAATAAAATCATGGATTATTGTCTGGAAGTTTCTTTCTCTGTTTCATGTTGTTAACGTTAAAGAAGTGAATAAAATCATGGATTATTGTCTGACGTTTCATTCTGCTTCCATGTTGTTAACGTTAAAAAAGCAGATAAAATCATGGATTATTGTCTGGAAGTTTCTTATCTTCTCTGCAAAAGCGAATTCATGATTATTGTCTGATGTTTGAATGTTGTTAAAAAACAGTGAGTAAAATCATGATTATTGTCTGGACGTTTCATTCTCTGCTTCCATGTTGTTAACGTTAAAAAAGCGAATAAAATCATGGATAATTGTCTTCGAAGTTTCATTTCTGCTTCCCATATTGTTAACGTTAAAAGAGCGAATAAAAATCATGGATTATTGTCTGAAGTTTCATTTTTCCATGTTGTTAACGTTAAAAAAGCGTTCATTGTCTGAGGTTTCATTCTTGATTCCATGTTGTTAACGTTTAAAAGCGAATAAAATCATGGATTATTGTCTGGAAGTTTCTATTCTTGCTTCCCATTTGTTAATGTTAAAAAGCGAATAAAATCTGGATTGTGTCTGGACGTTTCATTCTCTGCTTCCATGTTAATACAACGTTAAAAGAGCGAATAAAAAAATCATGGATTATTCTGAAGTTTTGTTCTCTGCTTCCATGTTGTTAACGTTAAAAGAATAAAATCATGGATTTATTGTCTGGATGTATTAACGTTTGCGAATAAATCATGGATTATTTCTCTGCTTCCATGTTGTTAACGTTTAAGCGAATAAAATCTGGATTATTGGCAAAAATCTTTGCTTCCCTTGTTGTTAACGTTAAAAAAGCGAATAAAAAGTTCATTCTGCTTCCATGTTTTTAACGTTAAAAATCGAATAAAATCATGGGATTATTGTCTGGACGTTTTCATTTCTCTGATTCCATGTTGTTAACGTTAAAAAGTGAATAAAATCATGGATTATTGTCTGACGTTTCATTCTCTGATTACATGTTGTTAACGTTAAAAAAAGCGAATAAAATCATGGATAATTGTCTGACGTTTCATTCTCTGCTTCCATGTTGTTAACGTTAAAGCGAATAAAATCATGGATTATTGTCTGGAAGTCTAAATTTCTCTGCTTCCATGTTTTTAACGTAAAAAGGAATAAACTTTCTGTGGATTATAGTCTGACGTTTCATTCTCTGATTCATGTTGTTAACGTTAAAACAGCGAATAAAATCATGGATTATTCTCTGGACGTTTCATTTCTCTGCTTCCATGTTGTTAACGTTAAAAAAGCGAATAAAATCATGGATTATTGCTTCCTGGACGTTTCATTGTCTGATTCTCGATTGTTGTTAACGTTTAAGAGTTGAATAAAATCATGGATTATTGTCTGGCAGTTTCATTCTCTGCTTCCATGTTGTTGTTAACGTTAAAAAAAATCAACAAAATCATGGATTATTGTCTGGAAGTTTCATTTCTCCTGCATGTTGTTGCTAACGTTAAAACAAAGAATAAAATCATGGATTATTGTCTGGACGTTTCATTCCCTCTGCTTTATGTTGTTAACGTTAAAAAGAAAAAATCATGGATTATTGTCTGGACGTTTCATTCTCTGCTTCCATGTTGTTAACGTTAAAAGCGAATAAATCATGGATTATTGTCTGACGTTTCATTCTCTGATTCCATGTTGTTAACGTTAAAACCAGATAAAATCATGGATTATTGTCTGGACGTTTCATTCTCTGATTCCATGTTGTTAACGTTAAAAGAGCGAATAAAATCATGGATTATTCTCTGGAAGTTTCATTCTCTGCTTCCATATTGTTAACGTTAAAAGAGCGAATAAAATCATGGATTATTGTCTGGAAGTTTCATTCTCTGCTTCCATGTTGTTAACGTTAAAAAAGCGAATAGAATCATGGATTATTGTCTGGAGGTTTCATTCTCTGATTCCATGTTGTTAACGTTTAAAGAGCGAATAAAATCATGGATTATTGTCTAGGTTTCATTCTCTGCTTCCATGTTGTTAACGTTAAAAGCGAATAAAATCATGGATTATTGTCTGGACGTTTCATTCTCTGATTCCATGTTGTTAACGTTAAAACAGTGAATAAAATCATGGATTATTGTCTGGACGTTTCATTTGGATTCCATGTTGTTAACGTTAAAAAAGCAAAAAAATCGCGGATTATTGTCTGGACGTTTCATTCTTCGCTTCCATGTTGTTAACGTTAAAAAGCGAAGAAAAATCATGGATTATTGTCTGGACGTTTGTTCTCTGATTCCATGTTGTTAACGTTAAAACAGTGGAATAAATCAAGCGGATTATTGTCTGCCTTCTGATTTCTGTTAACGTTAAAAAGAGCGAATAAAATCGCTGATTGCCTTCCATTCTGCTTCCATATTGTTAACGTTAAAAGAGCGAATAAAATCATAGTTATGTTCGAAGTTTCATTTCGATTCCGCTGCTGTTAACGTTAAAAGCGAATAAAATCATGGATTGTCTGAGGTTTCATTCTCTGATTCCATATTTGTTAACGTTTAAAGAGCGAATAAATCATGGATTATTGTCTGGAAGTTTCATTCTCTGATTCCATGTTGTTAACGTTAAAAGCGAATAAAATCATGGATTATTGTCTGGACGTTTCATTCTCTGCTTCCATGTTGTTAACGTTAAAAAGTGAATAAAATCATGGATTATTGTCTGAAGTTTCATTTCGCTTCCATGTTGTTAACGTTAAAAGAGTGAATAAAATCATGGATTATTGTCTGGACGTTTCATTCTCTGGCTTCCATATTGTTAACGTTAAAAGAACGAATAAAATCATGGATTATTGTTCTGGACGTTTCATTCTTCTGCTTCCATATTGTTAATGTTAAAAGAGCGAAAAAATCATGGATTATTGTCTGAAGTTCATTCTCTGCTTCCATGTTGTTAACGTTAAACAGCAATAAAAATCATGGATTATTGTCTGATCGTTTCATTCTCTGCTTCCATGTTGTTAACGTTAAAAAAGCGAATATAAAATCATGGATAATTGTCTGGAGGTTTCATTTCTGCTTCCATGTTGTTAACGTTAAAAAATAAATAAAATTATGATTATTCTCTGGACGTTTTCATTTCTGCTTCCATATTGTTAACGATAAAAAAGCGAAAAAAATCATGGATTATTGTCTCAATGTTTCATTCTCTTGATTCCAGCGTTGTTAACGTTAAACAGTGAATAAAATCGGATTATTGTCTGGACGTTTCATTCTCTGCTTCCATGTTGTTAACGTTAAAAGAGTGAATAAAATCATGGATTATTGTCTGGAAGTTTCATTCTCTGCTTCTATGTTGTTAACGTTAAAAAAGGAATAGGAATCATGGATAATTGTCCTGGAGGTTTCATTCTCGATTCCATGTTGTTAACGTTAAAAGCGAAAAAAATCATGGATTATTCTCTGACGTTTCATTCTCATGGCTCTCCATGTTGTTAACGTTAAAACAGTGAATAAAAATCATGGATTATTCTTCTGGACGTTTCATTCTCTGATTCATGTTGTTAACGTTAAGAGCGAAAAAATCATGGATTATTGTCTGGAAGTTTCATTCTCTGCTTCCATATTATTTAACGTTAAAAGAACGAATAAAATCATGGATAACGTTTGTCTGGCAGTTTCATTCTCTGCTTCCATGTTGTTAACGTTAAAAGAGCGAATAAAATCATGGATTATTGTCTGGAAGTTTCATTCTCTGCTTCTATGTTGTTAACGTTAAAAGCAGTGAATAAAATCATGGATTATTGTCTGGACGTTTCATTCTCTGCTTCCATGTTTTTAACGAATTAAAATTCTCTGCTTCCGAATAGAATCATGGATTATTGTCTGGAGGTTTCATTCTGCTTCCATGTTGTTAAACGTAAAAAGCGAATAAAAATCATGGATTATTGTCTGGACGTTTCATTTCTCTGCTTCCATGTTGTTAACGTTAAAAAAGCGAATAAATCATGGATTATTGTCTGGACGTTTCATTCTCTCTTCTGATTCCATAAAATGTTATTGTCTGGACGTTAAAAAGTGAATAAAATCATGGATTATTGTCTGGACGTTTCATTCTCTGTTTCCATGTTGTTAACGTTAAAAGCGAATAAAATCATGGATTATTGTCTGGAAGTTTCATTCTCTGCTTCCATGTTGTTAACGTTAAAAGCGAATAAAATCATGGATTATTGTCTGGAGGTTTCATTCTCTGATTCCATGTTCGTTAACGTTAAAAAGCAAATAAAATCATGGATTATTGTCTGGAAGTTTCATTCTCTGCTTCCATGTTTTTTAACGTTAAAAAAGCGAATAAAATCATGGATTATTGTCTGGACGTTTCATTCTCTGCTTCCATGTTGTTAACGTTAAAAAGCGAATAAAATCATGGATTACGGTCTGGAAGTTTCATTCTCTGCTTCCATGTTGTTAACGTTAAAAAAGGAATAAAATCATGTATTATTGTCTGGACGTTTCATTCTCTGATTCCATGTTTTTAACGTTAAAAAGCGAATAAAATCATGGATTATTGTCTGGACGTTTCATTTCTCTCCATGTTGTTAACGTTAAAAAACGAATAAAATCATGGATTATTGTCTGGACGTTTCATTCTCTGATTCCATGTTGTTAACGTTAAAACAGTGAATAAAATCATGGATTATTGTCTGGGCGTTTCATATTCTCTGCTTCCATGTTTTAACGTTAAAAAAGAAAAAAATCATGGATTATTGTCTGGACGTTTTCATTCTTCTGCTTCCATGTTGTTAACGTTAAAAAGCGAATAAATCATGGATTATTGTCTGGACGTTTCATTTTCTGCTTCCATATTTTTAACGTTAAAAAAGCGAATAAATCATGGATTATTGTCTGGACGTTTCATCTCTGATTCCATGTTGTTAACGTTAAAAAGCGAATAAAATCATGGATTATTGTCTGGAGTTTTCATTCTCTGCTTCCATTTGTTAACGTTAAAAAGCGAATAAAAATCATGGATTATTGTCTCGACGTTTCATTCTCTGATTCCATGTTGTTAACGTTAAAAAAGCGAATAAAATCATGGATTATTGTCTGGGTTTATTGATTCTGGTTAACGTTTTCGAATTCATGGATTATTGTCTGGGTTTCATTCTCTGCTTCCATGTTGTTAACGTTAAAAACGAATAAAAATCATGGATTATTGTCTGGACGTTTCGTTCTCTGATTCCCATGTTGTTAACGTTAAAACGGTGAATAAAATCTGGACGTTTCGTTTCTCTGATGTTGTTAACGTTAAAAAGCGATAAAAATCATGGTTGGACGTCGTTTCATTCTCTCTTCCATGCCGTTAACGTTAAAAAGCGAATAAAATCATGGTTGGACGTTTAACGTTCCATGTTATTTAACGTTAAAACGAAAAAATCGCGGATTATTGTCTGGAGGTTTCGTTCTCTGATTCCATGTTGTTGGCATTAAAGCAAATAAAATCAAATTCTCTGGAATTTAAAATTTAACGTTAAAATGGATAAAATCATGGATTGTCTGGACGTTTCGTTCTCTGATTCCATATTTGTTAACGTTAAAAAAGGAATAAATCATGGAAAGGTTTCATTCTCTGATTCCATGTTAACGTTTAAAAACAATAAAATCATGGATTATTGTCTGGAAGTTTCATTCTCTCTTGATTCCATGTTGTTAACGTTAAAAGCGAATAAAAATCATGGATTATTGTCTGGACGTTTCATTCTCTGTTTCCATATTGTTAACGTTAAAAGAGTGAATAAAATCATGGATTATTCTGGAAGTTTCATTCTCTGCTTCCATGTTGTTAACGTTAAAAAGCGAATAAATCATGGATTATTGTCTGGACGTTTCTTTCTCGATTCCATATTGTTAACGTTAAAGAGCGAATAAAATCATGGATTATTGTCTGAAGTTTCTATTCTCTTCTTCCATGTTGTTAACGTTAAAAAAGGAATAAAATCATGGATTATTGTTGGACGTTTTCATTCTCTGCTTCCATGTTGTTAATATTAAAACAGTGAAATAAAATCATGGATTATTGTCTGGAAGTTTCATTCTCTGCTTCCATGTTGTTAACGTTAAAAGCGAATAAAATCATGGATTATGGTGTCTGGAAGTTTCATTCTCTGCTTCCATGTTGTTAACGTTAAAAGTGCGAATTAAAATCATGGATTATTGTCTGGACGTTTCATTCTCGCTATGTTGTTAACGATAAAAGATAAAATAAATCTGGACGTTTATTGTCATGTTGTTAACGTTAAAACAGTGAATTCATAGTTATTGTCTTTCTGTTTCCATATTGTTAACGTTAAAGAAAGCGAATAAATCATGGATTATTGTAACGTTGAATAGAATCATAGTTATTGTCTGGGTTTCATTCTCTGCTTCCATGTTGTTAACGTTAAAAGAGCGAATAAAAATCATGGATTATTGGTTCTGGACGTTTTCATTCTCTGCTTCCATGTTGTTGTTAACGTTAAAACGGTGAATAAAATCATGGATTATTGTTTCATTCTCTGTTTCATTAACGTTCTGAATAAAATCATGGTTATTTGGACGTTTAATATTTTAAAAAACGAATAAAATCATGGATTATTGTCTGGAAGTTTCATTCTCTGCTTCCATGTTGTTAACGTTAAAAATAATAAATCATGGATTTGTCTGGATCGTTTCATTCTCTGCTTCCATGTTGTTAACGTTAAAAAGCGAATAAAATCATGGATTATTGTCTGGACGTTTCATTCTCTGCTTCCATGTTGTTAACGTTAAAAAGTGAATAAAATCATGGATTATTGTTGGACAGGTTTCATTCTCTGCTTCCATGTTGTTAACGTTAAAAAAGCGAATAAAATCATGGATTATTGTCTGGACGTTTCATTCTCTGCTTCCATGTTGTTAACGTTAAAAAGCGAATAAAATCGTGGATTATTGTCTGGACGTTTCATTCTCTGATTATGTTGTTAACGTTAAAACAGTGGAGATAAAATCATGGTTGTTGTCGTTTAAAGAGCGAATAAAATCATGGATTATTGTCTGGAAGTTTCATTCTCTGCTTCCATGTTGTTAACGTTAAAAGCAAATAAATATGGATTATTCTGGACGTTTCATTTCTCTGATTCCGGCGTTGTTAACGTTAAAAAGCGAATAAAAATCATGGATTATTGTCTGGAAGTTTCATTCTCTTCCATGTGTTGTTAACGTTAAAAAAGCGAATAAAATCATGGATTATTGTCTGGACGTTTCATTCTCTGCTTCCATGTTGTTAACGTTAAAAAATCGAATAAAATCATGGATTATTGTCTGATCGTTTCATTTCTGATTCCATGTTGTTAACGTTAAAAACGAATAAAATCATGGATTATTGTCTGGACGTTTCATTCTCTGATTATGTTTTTAACGTTAAAAAAGTGAATAAAATCATGGATTATTGTCTGCACGTTTCATTCTCTGATTCCATGTTGTTAACGTTAAAAAAACGAATAAAATCATGGATTATTGTCTGGACGTTTCATTCTCTGATTCCATGTTGTTAACGTTTAATAAAATCATGTTGATTATCTGGAAATCCATGTTATTGTCTGGATGTTTCATTCTGGACTGCTTCCATATTTTTAACGTTAATGAGCGAATAAAATCATGTTATTGTGTCTGGACGTCTCATTCTCACTGCTTCCATGTTGTTAACGTTAAAAAGCGAATAAATCATGGATTATTCTCTGAAGTTTCATTCTCTGCTTCCATGTTGTTAACGTTAAAAAAGCAGATAAAATCATGGATTATTGTCTGGAAGTTTCATTCTCTGCTTCCATATTTTGTTAACGTTAAAAAGCGAAGATAAAATCATGGATTGGGCGTTTCATTCTGCTTCCATGTTGTTGGCAAATAAAATCATGGATTATTGTCTGGAAGTTTATTCTCTGATTCCATGTTGTTAACGTTATAAATCATGGAGTTTAAGATTTTGTCTAGAGTTTCATTCTCTGCTTCCATGTTGTTAAATTAAAAAGCAAATAAAATCATGGATTATTGTCTGGAAGTTTCATTCTCTGCTTCCATGTTGTTAACGTTAAAAAGCGAATAAAATCATGGATTATTGTCTGGAACGTTTCATTCTCTGTTTCCATGTTGTTAACGTTAAAAAAGCGAAAAAATCATGGATTATTGTCTGGAAGTTTCATTCTCTGCTTCCATGTTGTTAACGTTAAAAAGCGAATAAAATCATGGATTATTGTCTGGACGTTTCATTCTCTGTTTCCATGTTGTTAACGTTAAAAGCAGCGAATAAAATCATGGATTATTGTCTAGACGTTTCATTCTCTGCTTCCATGTTGTTAACGTTAAAAGCGAATAAAATCATGGATTATTGTCTGGACGTTTCATTCTCTGATTCCATGTTGTTAACGTTAAAAAGCGAATAAAATCATGGATTATTGTCTGGAAGTTTCATTCTCTGCTTCCATGTTGTTAACGTTAAAAAGCAAATAAAATCATGGATTATTGTCTGGACGTTTCATTCTCTGCTTCCATGTTGTTAACGTTAAAAAAAGCGAATAAAATCATGGATTATTGTCTGGACGTTTCATTCTCTGATTCCATGTTGTTAACGTTAAAAAGCGAATAAAATCATGGATTATTGTCTGGGTTTCATTCTCTGCTTCCATGTTGTTAACGTTAAAAAGCGAATAAAATCATGGATTATTGTCTGGACGTTTCATTTCTCTGATTCCATGTTGTTAACGTTAAAAAGCGAATAAAATCATGGATTATTGTCTGGACGTTTCATTCTCTGCTTCCATGTTGTTAACGTTAAAAAGGTAATAAATCATGGATTATTGTCTGGAAGTTTCATTCTCTGATTCCATGTTGTTAACGTTAAAAAAGCGATAAAAATCATGGATTATTGTCTGGACGTTTCATTCTCTGCTTCCATGTTGTTAACGTTAAAAAAGCGAATAAAATCATGGATTATTGTCTGGACGTTTCATTCTCTGCTTCCATATTTGTTAACGTTAAAAAAGCGAATAAAATCATGGATTATTGTCTGGACGTTTCATTCTCTGCTTCCATGTTGTTAACGTTAAAAAGCGAATAAAATCATGGATTATTGTCTGGACGTTTCATTCTCTGATTCCATGTTGTTAACGTTAAAACTGAATAAAATCATGGATTATTGTCTGGACGTTTCATTCTCTGCTTCCATGTTGTTAACGTTAAAAAAGCGAATAAAATCATGGATTATTGTCTGGACGTTTCATTCTCTGATTCCATGTTGTTAACGTTAAAAAAGGGAATAAAATCATGGATTACTGTCTGGACGTTTCATTCTCTGATTCCATGTTGTTAACGTTAAAACAGTGAATAAAAAAAATAAAATCATGGATTATTGTCTGGACGTTTCATTCTCTGCTTCCATGTTGTTAACGTTAAAACAGTGAATAAAATCATGGATTATTGTCTGCACGTTTCATTCTCTGAGTCCATGTTGTTAACGTTAAAAAAGCGAATAAAATCATGGATTATTGTCTGGACGTTTCATTCTCTGTTTCCATGTTGTTAACGTTAATGAGCGAATAAAATCATGGATTATTGTCTGGAAGTCTCATTCTCTGCTTCCATGTTTTTAACGTTAAAAAAGCGAATAAAATCATGGATTATAGTCTGGACGTTTCATTCTCTGATTCCATGTTAACGTTAAAAAGCGAATAAAATCATGGAATTGTCTGGACGTGTCATTCTCTGTTTCCGAACGTTAAAAAATCATGGATTATTGTCTGGAAGTTTCATTCTCTGCTTCCATATTTTTTAACGTTAAAAGAGCGAATAAAATCATGGATTTTTGTCTGGAAGTTTCATTCTCTGATTCCATGTTGTTAACGTTAAAAAAGCAAATAAAATCATGGATTATTGTCTGGAAGTTTCATTCTCTGCTTCCATGTTGTTAACGTTAAAAAAGCGAATAAAATCATGGATTATTGTCTGGACGTTTCATTCTCTGCTTCCATGTTGTTAACGTTAAAAGAGCGAATAAAATCATGGATTATTGTCTGGACGTTCATTCTCTGCTTCCATGTTGTTAACGTTAAAACGAATAAAATCATGGATTATTGTCTGGAAGTTTCATTCTCTGTTTCCATGTTGTTAACGTTAAAAAGCGAATAAAATCATGGATTATTGTCTGGACGTTTCAATTCCATGTTGTTAACGTTAAAGGGAATAAAATCATGGATTATTGTCTGGACGTTTCATTCTATGCTTCCATGTTGTTAACGTTAAAAAGCGAATAAAATCATGGATTATTGTCTGGACGTTTCATTCTCTGCTTCCATGTTGTTAACGTTAAAAAGCGAATAAAATCATGGATTATTGTCTGGAAGTTTCATTCTCTGCTTCCATGTTGTTAACGTTAAAAGTGCAGATAAAATCATGGATTATTGTCTGGACGTTTCATTCTCTGCTTCCATGTTGTTAACGTTAAAAAGCGAATAAAATCATGGATTATTGTCTGGACGTTTCATTCTCTGCTTCCATGTTGTTAACGTTAAAAAAGTGAATAAAATCATGGATTATTGTCTGGACGTTTCATTCTCTGTTTCCATGTTGTTAACGTTAAAAAGCGAATAAAATCATGGATTATTGTCTGGACGTTTCATTCTCTGCTTCCATGTTGTTAACGTTAAAAAAGCGAATAAAATCATGGATTATTGTCTGGACGTTTCATTCTCTGATTCCATGTTGTTAAAATCATTAACGTTAAAATGTTTTAACGTTAAAAAGAATAAAATCATGGATTATTGTCTGGACGTTTCATTCTCTGATTCCATGTTGTTAACGTTAAGAGCGAATAAAATCATGGATTATTGTCTGGAAGTTTCATTCTCTGCTTCCATGTTGTTAACGTTAAAAAGCGAATAAAATCATGGATTATTGTCTGGACGTTTCATTCTCTGATTCCATGTTGTTAACGTTAAAAAGAATAAAATCATGGATTATTCTCTGGGTTTTCATTCTCTGCTTCCATGTTATTAACGTTAAAAAGTGAATAAAATCATGGATTATTGTCTGGCGTTTCATTCTCTGCTTCCATGTTGTTAACGTTAAAAAGCGAATAAAATCATGGACGTTAATAAAATCATGGATTATTGTCTGGACGTTTCATTCTCTGCTTCCATGTTTGTTAACGTTAAAAAGCGAATAAAATCATGGATTATTGTTGACGTTTCATTCTCTGCTTCCATGTTGTTAACGTTAAAGTGCAAATAAAATCATGGATTATTGTTAACGCTTTAAAAAAGCGAATAAAATCATGGATTATTGTCTGGACGTTTCATTCTCTGCTTCCATGTTGTTAACGTTAAAAAAGCGAATAAAATCATGGATTATTGTCTGGACGTTTCATTCTCTGCTTCCATGTTGTTAACGTTAAAACAGTGAATAAAATCATGGATTATTGTCTGGACGTTTCATTCTCTGATTCCATGTTGTTAACGTTAAAAAAGCGAAAAAAATCATGGATTATTGTCTGGACGTTTCATTCTCTGCTTCCATGTTGTTAACGTTAAAAAAGCGAATAAAATCATGGATTATTGTCTGGACGTTTCATTCTCTGATTCCATGTTGTTAACGTTAAAAAGCGAATAAAATCATTGTGTCTGGACGTTTCATTCTCTAATTCCATGTTGTTAACGTTGGATGGATTATTTTGGAGTTTCATTCTTCTTCCATGTTTTAACGTTAAAAAGCGAATAAAATCATGGATTATTGTCTGGAAGTTTCATTCTCTGATTTATTTGTTAACGTTAAAAAAGTGAATAGAATCAATTATTGTCTGGAGTTTCATTCTCTGATTCCATGTTGTTAACGTAAAAAAAAGCGAATAAAATCATGGATTATTGTCTGGAAGTTTCATTCTCTGCTTCCATGTTGTTAACGTTAAAAAGCGAATAAAATCATGGATTATTGTCTGGACGTTTCATTCTCTGATTCCATGTTGTTAACGTTAAAACAGTGAATAAAATCATGGATTATTGTCTGGACGTTTTCATTCTCTGATTCCATGTTGTTAACGTTTAAAAAAATTGTCTGGACGTTTCATTCTCTGCTTCCATGTTGTTAACGTTAAAATCATGGATTATTGTCTGGACGTTTCATTCTCTGCTTCCATGTTGTTAACGTTAAAAAGCGAATAAAATCATGGATTATTGTCTGGACGTTTCATTCTCTAATTCCATGTTGTTAACGTTCCATTGTTGTTTATTCTCGTTAAAAAAGCGAATAAAATCATTGTCTGGGATTCCATTGTAACGTTGGAATAAAATCATGGATTATTTCACGTTTCATTCTCTGATTCCCATGTTGTTAACGTTAAAACAGTGAATAAAATCATGGATTATTGTCTGGAAGTTTCATTCTCTGCTTCCCATGTTGTTAACGTTAAAAAAAGAATAAAATCATGGATTATTGTCTGGAAGTTTCATTCTCTGATTCCATGTTGTTAACGTTAAAAAAGCGAATAAAATCATGGATTATTGTCTGGACGTTTCATTTCTGCTTCCATGTTGTTAACGTTAAAAACGAATAAAATCATGGATTATTGTCTGGACGTTTCATTCTCTGCTTCCATGTTGTTAACGTTAAAAGAGCGAATAAAATCATGGATTATCTGGACGTTTCATTCTCTGGTTGTTTCGTTCTCTGCATGGATTATTGTCTGGACGTTTCGTTCTCTGCTTCCATGTTGTTAACGTTAGTGAATAAAATCATGGATTATTGTCTGGACGTTTCATTTCTCTGCTTCCATGTTGTTAACGTTAAAAAGCGAATAAAATCATGGATTATTGTCTCATTCTCTGCTTCCATGTTATTTAACGTTTAAAAAAGTTTCATTTCTCTGTTTCATTCTTCCATGTTGTTAACGTTAAAACAGTGAATAAAATCATGGATTATTGTCTGGACGTTTCATTCTCTGCTTCCATGTTGTTAACGTTAAAAAGCGAATAAAATCATGGATTATTGTCTGGAGGTTTCATTCTCTGCTTCCATGTTGTTAACGTTAAAAAGCGAATAAAATCATGGATTATTGTCTGGAAGTTTCATTTCTCTGCTTCCATGTTGTTAACGTTAAAATTGCGAATAAAATCATGGATTATTGTCTGGACGTTTCATTCTCTGATTCCATGTTGTTAACGCGAATAAAATCATGGATTATTGTCTGGACGTTTCATTCTCTGCTTCCATGTTGTTAACGTTAAAAAAGCGAATAAAATCATGGATTATTGTCTGGACGTTTCATTCTCTGCTTCCATGTTGTTAACGTTAAAAAAGCGAATAAAATCATGGATTATTGTCTGGACGTTTCATTCTCTGCTTCCATGTTGTTAACGTTTCATTCATGGATTATTGTCTGTTTCATTCTCTTCTTCCATGTTGTTAACGTTAAAAAGTGAATAAAATCATGGATTATTGTCTGGACGTTTCATTCTCTGATTCCATGTTGTTAACGTTAAAATCAGATTATTCTCTGGAATAAAATCATGGATTATTGTCTGGATTCTCTGCTTCCATGTTGTTTTCATTCTCTGCATTCCATGTTGTTAACGTTAAAAAGCGAATAAAATCATGGATTATTGTCTGGACGTTTCATTCTCTGCTTCCATGTTGTTAACGTTAAAAAAGCGAATAGAATCATGGATAATTGTCTGGAGGTTTCATTCTCTGCTTCCATGTTGTTAACGTTTAAAAAGCGAATAAAATCATGGATTATTGTCTGGAAGTTTCATTCTCTGCTTCCATGTTGTTAACGTTAAAAAAGCGAATAAAATCATGGATTATTGTCTGGACGTTTCATTCTCATGTTGTTAACTTCCATGTTGTTAACGTTTAAAAAGCGAATAAAAATCATTGTCTGGATTATTGCTTCCATGTTGTTAACGTTAAAACAGTGAATAAAATCATGGATTATTGTCTGTTTCATTCTCTCTTCCATGTTGTTAACGTTAAAAAGCGAATAAAATCATGGATTATTGTCTGGAAGTTTCATTCTCTGCTTCCATGTTGTTAACGTTAAAAAAGCGAATAAAATCATGGATTATTGTCTGGAAGTTTCATTCTCTGCTTCCATGTTGTTAACGTTAAAAAAGCGAATAAAATCATGGATTATTGTCTGGACGTTTCATTCTCTGATTCCATGTTGTTAACGTTAAAAAAGCGAATAAAATCATGGATTATTGTCTGGACGTTTCATTCTCTGCTTCCATGTTGTTAACGTTAAAAAAGCTAATAAAATCATGTATTATTGTCTGGACGTTCTGATTCCATTAACGTTCTCATGGCTCTGGACGTTTCATTCTCTGCTTCCATGTTGTTAACGTTAAAAGAGCGAATAAAATCATGGATTATTGTCTGGACGTTTCATTCTCTGCTTCCATGTTGTTAACGTTAACGTTAAAATTCTCTGATTCCAGCGAATAAAAAATCATGGATTATTGTCTGGAAGTTTCATTCTCTGCTTCCATGCTTCCATGTTGTTAACTTCCATGTTGTTAACGTTAAAAAGTGAATAAAATCATGGATTATTGTCTGGACGTTTCATTCTCTGCTTCCATGTTGTTAACGTTAAAAAGCGAATAAAATCATGGATTATTGTCTGAAGTTTCATTCTCTGCTTCCATGATTTTAACGTTAAAAAAGCGAATAAAATCATGGATTATAGTCTGGACGTTTCATTCTCTGCTTCCATGTTGTTAACGTTAAAAGAGCGAATAAAATCATGGATTATTGTCTGGAAGTTTCATTCTCTGCTTCCATGTTGTTAACGTTAAAAAAAGAATAAAATCATGGATTATTGTCTGGAAGTTTCATTCTCTGCTTCCATGTTGTTAACGTTAAAAGAGCGAATAAAATCATGGATTATTGTCTGGACGTTTCATTCTCTGCTTCCATGTTGTTAACGTTAAAAAAGCGAATAAAATCATGGATTATTGTCTGGACGTTTCATTCTCTGATCTTCCATGTTGTTAACGTTAAAGCGAACGAAAAAAATCATGGATTATTGTCTGGACGTTTCATTCTCTGCTTCCATGTTGTTAACGTTAAAAAAGAGAATAATAAAATCATGGATTATTGTCTGGACGTTTCATTCTCTGCTTCCATGTTGTTAACGTTAAAAAAGCGAATAAAATCATGGATTATTGTCTGGACGTTTCATTCTCTGCTTCCATGTTGTTAACGTTAAAACAGTGAATAAAATCATGGATTATTGTCTGGACGTTTCATTCTCTGCTTCCATGTTGTTAACGTTAAAAAAGCGAATAGAATCATGGATTATTGTCTGGAGGTTTCATTCTCTGCTTCCATGTTGTTAACGTTAAAAAAGCGAATAAAATCATGGATTATTGTCTGGACGTTTCATTCTCTGCTTCCATGTTGTTAACGTTAAAAAGCGAATAAAATCATGGATTATTGTCTGGACGTTTCATTCTCTGCTTCCATGTTGTTAACGTTAAAAAAGCGAATAAAATCATGGATTATTGTCTGGAAGTTTCATTCTCTGCTTCCATGTTGTTAACGTTAAAAGAGCGAATAAAATCATGGATTATTGTCTGGACGTTTCTTTCTCTGCTTCCATGTTGTTAACGTTAAAACAGCGAATAAAATCATGGATTATTGTCTGGACGTTTCATTCTCTGCTTCCATGTTGTTAACGTTAAAAATTGAATAAAATCATGGATTATTGTCTGGACGTTTCATTCTCTGCTTCCATGTTGTTAACGAGCGAATAAAATCATGGATTATTTAACGTTCTGGCGAATAGTTTCATTTCTGTTTCTTCCATATTGTTAACGTTAAAAAAACGAAAAAATCATGGATTATTGTCTGGAAGTTTCATTCTCTGCTTCCATGTTGTTAACGTTAAAAAGCGAATAAAATCATGGATTATTGTCTGGACGTTTCATTCTCTGATTCCATGTTGTTAACGTTAAAAAAGCGAATAAAATCATGGATTATTGTCTGGACGTTTCATTCTCTGCTTCCATGTTGTTAACGTTAAAAGAGCGAATAAAATCATGATTATTCTCTGGATTATTCTCTGGACGTTTAACGTTAAAGAACGAATAAAATCTGGATTATTGTCTCCAAGTTTATTCTCTGCTTCGTTAAACGTTAAAACGAATAAAATCATGGATTATTGTCTGGAAGTTTCATTCTCTGCTTCCATGTTGTTAACGTTAAAGAGCGAATAAAATCATGGATTATTGTCTGGAAGTTTCATTTCTCTGCTTCTGTTTTAACGTTAAAAAGCGAATAAAATCATTAACGTTTAAATGTTGTTAACGTTAAAACAGTGAATAAAATCATGGATTATTGTCTGGAAGTTTCATTCTCTGCTTCCATGTTGTTAACGTTAAAAAGCGAATAAAATCATGGATTATTGTCTGGACGTTTCATTCTCTGATTCCATGTTGTTAACGTTAAAAATTGAATAAAATCATGGATTATTGTCTGGAATTTTCATTCTCTGCTTCCATGTTGTTAACGTTAAAAAGCGAATAAAATCATGGATTATTGTCTGGACGTTTCATTCTCTGCTTCCATGTTGTTAACGTTAAAAAGCGAAAAATTCTCTGCTTCCATGTTGTTAACGTTAAAAAGGCGAAAAATCATGGATTATTGTCTGGAAGTTTCATTCTCTGCTTCCATGTTGTTAACGTTAAAAGAGAATAAATAAAATTCATGGATTATTGCTTCATGTTGTTAACGTTTTCATTTCTGGACGTTTCATTCTCTGCTTCCATGTTGTTAACGTTAAAACAGAATAAAATCATGGAATAAAATCATGGATAAAATATGGATAATTGTCTGGAAGTTTCATTCTCTGCTTCCATGTTGTTAACGTTAAAAAGCGAATAAAATCATGGATTATTGTCTGGGGTTTCATTCTCTGCTTCCATGTTGTTAACGTTAAAAAGCGAATAAAATCATGGATTATTCTCTGGGATTATTGTCATGGATTATTTTCATTCTCTGCTTCCATGTTGTTAACGTTAAAAAAAATCATGGAATAAAATCATGGATTATTGTCTGGATTGTCGTTTCATTCTCTGCTTCCATGTTGTTAACGTTAAAAAGTGAATAAAATCATGGATTATTGTCTGGGGTTTCATTCTCTGCTTCCATGTTGTTAACGTTAAAAAAAAGAGGTTTCATTCTCTGCTTCCATGTTTGTTAACGTTAAAAAGCAGAAAAATCATGGATTAAAATTTTCATTCTCTGCTTCATGGATGGACGAAAAAAATCATTCTGGTTTCATTCTCTGCTTCCATGTTGTTAACGTTAAAAAGCGAATAAAATCATGGATTATTGTCTGCTTCCATGTTGAAGTTTTCATTCTCTGTTTCTTCCATGTTGTTAACGTTAAAAGAGCGAATAAAATCAAATTGTCTGGTTTCATTCTCTGCTTCCATGTTGTTAACGTTAAAAAAGCGAATAGAATCATGGATTATTGTCTGGAGGTTTCATTCTCTGATTCCATGTTGTTAACGTTTAAAGAGCGAATAAAATCATGGATTATTGTCTGGAAGTTTCATTCTCTGCTTCCATGTTGTTAACGTTAAAAAAGCGAATAAAATCATGGATTATTGTCTGGACGTTTCATTCTCTGCTTCCATGTTGTTAACGTTAAAAGAACGAATAAAATCATGGATTATTGTCTGGAAGTTTCATTCTCTGCTTCTGGACGTTCATGTTGTTAACGTTAAAAAACGAATAAAATCATGGATTATTGTCTGGACGTTTATTGTCATTTGTTAACGTTAAAAAGAATAAAATCATGGATTATTGTTCGTTTCATTCTCTTCCATGTTAACGTTTGGTTAACGTTTCATTCTCTGCTTCCAAAAGCGAATAAAATCATGGATTATTGTCTGGAAGTTTCATTCTCTGCTTCCATGTTGTTAACAGTGAATAAAATCGTTAAAAATTGTTAAAAGATAAAATCATGGATTATTGTCTGGAAGTTTCATTCTCTGCTTCCAAACGTTAAAAAGCGAATAAAATCATGGATTATTGTCTGGAAGTTTCATTCTCTGCTTCCATGTTGTTAACGTTAAAAGAGCGAATAAAATCATGGATTATTGTCTGGAAGTTTCATTCTCTGCTTCCATGTTAACGTTAAAACGTTCAAATTGTCTGGAGCATGAATAAAATCATGGATTATTGTCTGGAAGTTTCATTCTCTGCTTCCATGTTGTTAACGTTAAAAGAGCGAATAAAATCATGGATTATTGTCTGGAAGTTTCATTCTCTCTGCTTCCATGTTGTTAACGTTAAAAAGCGAATAAAATCATGGATTATTGTCTGGAAGTTTCATTCTCTGCTTCCATGTTGTTAACGTTAAAAAAGCGAATAAAATCATGGATTATTGTCATTCTCTGCTTCCATGTTGTTAACGTTAAAAAAAATTTCATGGATGTTTCATTCTCTGCTTCCATGTTGTTAACGTTAAAAGTGCGAATAAAGTCATGGATTATTGTCTGGAAGTTTCATTCTTTGCTTCCCAGTCACCAAACTCTGACTCTGACATTGTGGATCAACATAGCAAAAAGTAGGTATTGCTTTGGAAGCAGAGCGCGTAAAGGGAAGTCGTAATATCACATCGCAGTATGAATTCTAATATATGTCTTACGTATAAGGGAATATGCTTTTAATTTAACAAATGTTAGCTGGGACTTGGCATTGACAGGACAGATTGATGACAAAAGGCACTGTAAAATGCACCTCGAAGCCTACCCTAACGACCCTTTGTAATTAGTTCGGAGAACAGCGGTTGGGGGAGACAGCAAAAAGACACGATATAGAGCTACAAAATATAGGAAATTGTCGAGATAGACCACGCCCTAAAAGAACACAGCGAGGAGAAGAAAAACAAGCTGAAGTTTCATTAATAACTTGATAATTTACTTCTAATTTTTCTTCAAGAACGTTGTATACTCTTCTTGTTGGCAAATAGTTTTATCTAAAAATGTTACGTAGTCACAGGAATTTTAAAATGCCCCTGAGACCAAATAAGTATTTAAATAATAATTTTTAGCTTAAGCTGCACTTTCCTTGTATAAAGTGAATTGACTTGTTCAAATACCTGATTTTCTTGTTTTACTTTTAGAAGACAAATACATTTTGTTGATATTTTTAAAAATAAATTATCATCAGTCAAAGCAATTTTATCTTGCCGTTTTCTGTATTTTAAATGATAAATTGTAAGAATATCTGATCAATTTTAATTCGGATGATAACAATTTAAATAGATCTGGACAGGTGATGTCTGAAAATACTTCTTCTATTTTGAAGTGTCAACGTTTGTTAACAAATTCAAATTCAGTTTATATTCGCGTGGAAAAAAACAGTAAAAAAAAAAGATAGGAAAAGATTTTAACCTCCATGGGCTCAGATGTGCGTGAGTGTCCGTGTCAGAATGTGTTAGGATAATTGTGGATACTGTCTTTATTTAAACATTTTAAATTGCTAGATGTAGATTTTACGCTCACGTTTTCTTCTAACACACTTCTCGTAAATAAAAGGATGTAGGTACCTTCTGTAGTGGAAGTATGAGGAAGCTTATTTTGCAAACTATAGCTATTAGGATGACTTTGGACTACATGTGTTGTTTCTTTCTTATTAATTAGGGCAAGAAATGGCTTGCTAATTTTAACGTTCCAAACTAAACTGCTCTCTTTATTGCCTTGTTGTTTCTTTCTTATTAATTAGGGCAAGAATGGCTTGTTAATTTTAACGTTCCAAACTAAGCTGCTCTCTTTATTGCCTTGTTGTTTCTTTCTTATTAATTAGGGCAAGAAATGGCTTGTTAATTTTAACGTTCCAAATTAAGCTGCTCTCTTTATTGCCTTGTTGTTTCTTTCTTAATAATTAGGGCAAGAAATGGCTCGTTAATTTTAACGTTCCAAACTAAACTGCTCTCTTTATTGTCTTGCTTGGGATAAACTGATTAAAAAACATCTTAGAGCAGTGGCAACTAAAACTTTACAAAATAGATGACGAGTTGTCATCGTTTGTTGCAGTAGAAGGACATGAATTAAATTTCAATACGGATATACGTTCATCTATTTTATACAGGGTGGGGCAGAGCAACTTGCTTAATTAAATTTGGCGCCCTAAAGCGATGGTTGCTCCAAGGATGGTAGGGATAGACTTATTTGAGAGGGTGGGGATTAAAGTTTGGTTCTTAACGTGCGTTATTTATTTTTTTGTTTATTTTTCAGGACCCCAGTGAGCGTCATGGAGTAGACGAAGTTGGAACGCGCTTTTCGCTGTTGAGGCATTTTTTCAAGCGGTCGCTCAATCGTCGCAACGCAACGTGCATTCCGTAGACATTTCAATATTGCCCCCCTGTGGTCGTGTTCATGGCCGGCAGTCGATTGTTTCATGGGTAAACAACTTCAGGGAAACGGGTGATGTAAAGAAAAAGAAACCTGGCCTCCCACGAACAGCAAGGTCACCCCAAAACATTGACTCAGTGTATAGAGAAGAATTGGACGCCATCTTACTGATATCTTTAAAACTGGTAAAAAATAAAATTTAAATGTTGAACTAGTTGCAGTTCAAAGAATTACATGTATACCTGCATTACTTGTGTTTTAATTGATATTCCAGATAAGCAAATTGCTCTGCCCCCACCCTGTATAAAGAATAAAGGAGAATACAAAAAAATGGAAATGTGTGGGTGCAGTAGTTACTAACTTTCTTTTTGACCATGCCCCACATAGTTATTTCCAACATACTGATCCTTCCCCAGTGACATATAATTCTTATTATTAAAAAAATGAACTTCTATTTTATTAAATGGATACCTAAGTTTTAAGTTGGGTGTGCATTGTGACGTAATGGAGAGCCAAGATCGAATTTCTGTGAATTAGATTCACTTGCACACAAAAGAAAAGGTATGAATCCATCTCGGTTAACTGCGGTGATCTTACGAGAAACGGTGCTTGAAAGTGATATTCCCGTAAGCACACACACACACATATATATATAGATATATACATTTCATTGAATAATATAGACATATTGTGTCTACTTATTTTTATACTGATCTTTTCCAGTTGTCTAATCAGTTTATTGATATTCGGATGAAATTCATCAAGTAAGGCGCCGTAGTTTTTTTTTTCTAACCCAAGTACTTTCGGTCTTTTCTAAGATAATCCTCAGAGGTAAATTACAAAGTCAAACTTATTGTAACTGCGATAAAATCTGCATTTCGTTGTCATCGTGATTTTTAAAAACGCGCTGAGAATTCTATCTGTTATTTTAGAATTTTAAAATTTATCCGTTGAAGTAATAGAATTTTTCACAAAACAAACGTTTCAATTTGAAGGAGTTGACATTGAATTGGCAGAAATGTAAAATGACATTAATATATAAGTGTTGTACGCACTTTAATATGTTGTAGCTATATTCGTAATACATTTTATTGAGTGTGAATTGGTTAATTTCTCTCTCTCGGTTAATTTCTCTCCCCACCTCTCTCTCTCTCTCTCACACACACACACACACACACACACACACACACACACACACACACATATATATATATATATATATATATATATATCAATTAAATAATTAAGGAAGAGACAAACTTAAGCTTCTATAATTTATTTCCCCCAGAAAATAGATTTTCCTGGTTCATTATGTCACATCTTTATACTAGCTATTATATATATATATATATATATATATATATATATATATATATATATATATATATATTATAGATAACCACAGAATCGAGCGAATATGTAAATGTGATGAAGATAATGAAATAGAGAGATAGATAAGACTGTGATAGATAGATAGATAGATAGATAGATAGATAGATAGATAGATAGATATGAAGAGGCTGCGATAGATAGATAGATAGATAGATAGATAAACAGCACAGACTGTAATAGATAGATAGATAGATAGATAGATAGATAGATAGATAGATAGATAGATAGATATGAAGAGGCTGCGATAGATAGATAGATAGATAGATAGATAGATAGATAAACAGCACAGACTGTAATAGATAGATAGATAGATAGATAGATAGATAGATAAACAGCACAGACTGTAATAGATAGATAGATAGATAGATAGATAGATAGATAGATAAACAGCACAGACTGTAATAGATAGATAGATAGATAGATAAACAGCACAGACTGTAATAGATAGATAGAGAGATAGATAGATAGATAGATAGAATAATATTAACTTTGGATATGTTATTTTCAATTGTAGATGTTATGTTGTTGATAGCTAATATTATATATCTATTTTTATTGAATTTGTTGTCGTTGGTGATATTATATTAACAATTATTATTATTATTATCTTTTTTCATTATAATTTTTATTGATTTGTTTTTGGTTGGATGCATATATATAGATATTGGAGATTTTAAAATATTTTCATATATATATATATATATATATATATATATATATATATATATATATCTTATTTAATTTTTAACCAATCTTATTATTTAGAAGGCGGTCCTTCCAGAAATTAATTCCGCCCATATTCTTATTATTTAAGTGCAGAGATGATATTCTAATAACATATCCACATGCCATAATATTATCAGACCTCGTAAATAGATTCAACCGCGTGGAAGTCACGATAGATTTTACTTTTGAAACCGCGACTAATAAATTATTATTTACGATCGGACAGATGGCATATATCACCTGCAAAATTCCACGCTACTTTCAAATTTGCACGCCATACTACAAACTGCCAAAACATACTAGCTGAGCGTTAAACATCTTGCCATCTTGTTTCATACATGGTCAATAGGGAACCCGTGTGAAGATCGTGTCGGCCAGGGATATGTTTCGAACGTAGGGAGATACTATGCGTGGGTATTATCGTTATATCACTTTCCGGTTCCAGGAATAGCATCAGCACGGGTTGAACGACGTAATTGGTGCTGTTCAAAGTTCCCACCACAGACCCAAAGGAGAGCGAGAATTGCAAGTTACGGCACATCAGGTTATCAGCAATTGAATCAGCGTGTCAGGAGAAAAATAATCTGAAAGCTGCGTTTCCTCTGGTCTATGTCGAAGACGCTAGCAACAATTGCAAAGAGGATTCCAATGATCAAAAATGATAGTACAAATGAATTTTAATAAATGGTTCTGTTTTGCATAAAATGGTGAGCTACATATTTTAGAAAACAAGGAATTAATGTAATCTCAGATTTTAAATACAATGTTAGTCTTTGCAAAATTATATTTACAGTTACAGTGTGTTGTGGTAGGATCCACCTAATTTGCATAGTGGAGTACCGACCATATAAATATGGTTGGTACCGGGAAGAGAAGGAGGAATCAAGAGATTCAACCAGAGACTCTGTCCGACTGCAACTCAGTCAACACATTCTCCAGGAACGGTCTTACCAGGAATATACAAAAGACTATATGTAAATATTGTGTACACTTTCTTGTTTCAATACATTTTGTTCTAAGTACCTTTTGTGTTGCATTATTATTACATGCATTAGTCAAGTTTCAACATAGTGTTATAATTCCCTAACCAATAATACTGATTAAAATTCAGTGACAAATGTCTTACAGCTTGTCCGACGTTGGGTTCACGTAGATACGTGATTTCGTGATAGACCGAGGTAGATCTTTTAGAAAGCAAACACATATTTCTATCTGTGCAAATGTGAAGACATCTTGTGTATATATTGATTTAGATCCAAAAATCCAGTTCTTAACCTTCGAGATTAAACTAACATCTTTGGAAAATCCGAAATGTTTTATTGCCCGTATTTTATGTTAGTGATTCTCTATAAAAAGAAAATCAAGATATCTATCTCTTTTGTCCGTTTGAAAATGACTTGATCTCCAAGTGTTTAGCCCTTTGACTCGTAGCTATTGACTGTTTAACCTCCTTTTCAAAGAAGCCAAAATATAATCCGAATGTGGAAGAGTTGCATCCAAATGCTCAGGCAAAATAATAAAAAGAAAAAATAAACACAAACGTTTAAATTGCCAATCCTTTGCTTTAAGCGTCGAATCATTAAGACCCTCCAGATAACTGCCTCGCGAAACTCTCGCATAATCTCGGCAACAAAGACGCCATCTTATGTCAGCAGTTGAGAAATAAATGCTGTAGAGAATCCATTAAAGGGAGAAAAACGGTAAAAAGAATCTGGATAAAAAATACAGAACAACGTAAATGAATCGCTATTTGGGAATTTTGTTGAAAACATTTTTCTTCTTTTATGATTGAAGTAAACGCGATAAAGTGATATATCAATTGAAAAGATAGCAATTGCTGAAGGGAACTCCTTTTTTCAAACGTTTCCCAAATTCGGTAAACTCTGAACGTACGCACAATTGCTGAGATATTTGTATAAGAAATTAAGCATCCAACGAAAGAATAGAAAGTCATAGGAGCAAGTGGTGTAACGTTTAACGTCAAGAAGATTGAAAATAAATGCTTATTCGGCCACAAGGGAATCTTAAAATTCCTCTTATAACGCAACATTTTGGATTAAATTATTTGAGAAGAGAATAAAATGTTCATGAAAAAAAAATTAAAACAAGCTATTCAATTTTATTAATGTTGTTGAATAGGACTCAGCGTACTTTCTACACTGCCCTACTTCTGTGACATCTGCTCCAACTTATAAATATGGCAAGTAGCCACATTAGAGTATGATTTGAGTAATATTTGATTTACTCAATTTTTTCCGTTTTATGTGAGTATTTAATAAACCTCTTCTTTATTTCCTCTGCCGAGTCTTCTGTTATTTTGATACGCTCTCTTCATAATTCTCGGTTATTTTGAATGAAGACACCTGTAAATTATTTATGCAAATTCAACTAACGCTTTAAAAAATTCAAAAGGATTTTATTAAAAGCATACGAATATACATTGTGATATGACGTTGGTGTGCTGGTCTGACATGCTATTTTATGTTGATTACCGACGTCAGAGGCTATTGTTAGTGGAATGGTACCTTTCCATCTCTTCTTTGCCAGCTTAAAATCATCAGCTGAAAGGGGGAGGGTACGGCTAATCACATTGACACACCGGTTATCCTAGGATTACCGGAGGTAAGGAACGTCGAGCGTGGTCAATATCAAGAAGGGTGACTGTTGGGAGTACCAGCTGCTGTAAGCTAGAATATGCGCTTGGTGTAATGGATATCGGTTTGGCATTGGAAATCGGAGATCAGGGATCCCCTTCCTGGCATTTTCATTCTATTCAATGGTATTTGTAAATACCCTGGTGAAAAGGTATAAACCTATATCCCACCACCAGCAGCTAATGGGTTATTTAGTAGGACTTTTATCAGTAAATTTTATTATATCTAAAACTATTCTTACAATCTAAAAATATTTTCTGGCTTTAAAAGCCGTAAAAAAAAATCAGCCATTTGAAAGGCACTCTGGTAAAATGGTATCCGACATGAAATCCCTACACTGTGGAGGTGCATCATTAAATTATTCCGGGTGGAAAGTATTGCAGAAATTGATGTTCAGTGGTATCTGCTGAATGTTTCTGGAGTCCAAACAATGCATATGATCACAGTTAAACAATTGTTAATACATTTCAGCAGTTTCGACTACCTGGAAAACTAGTGGTTTTTTTTTGTAGCTGAAAACATCGTCTATCCAACAGTGTTATTGGGTTCCACACAATTATTGCAGTTTCTGTGGAAATAATTTGCAGTCTTTACACACCCGAGGAAGGCCATATAACACAAAAGCCGAAACGACGTGATAACTGTTCTGGTGTCCTTCCTCTAAAGAGTCTATGTTGGACTCTTCCCCCTTCGAATAGATTGAACGCTGGGTCACACACTCACTAGTCGTGTAATACTCTTCTGTTGTACTTACTGTTTACTATGAAATGGACAAAGTCCGACAATTATTTTAAGACATTTTTATGTTTATACGTTCTTTTTATAAATACAAATATTTAAGTAAAGTATCTGTTTATAATAAACAGTATTAAACAACATTTACCGGCCTGAATGTCGGAGGACGAATATTTTCTGTGAAAATTTCTCGGACATTCAAAACTGTTTTATTATAAACAACATTTACTTTAAATATTTGTATCTATAAAAAGAATACCCGCCGGCCCGGTGGCTAGGATCAAAGTGTAGTATCTGCGCTTTGTGAGCTGCCGGGTAGAAGGTGTCTGTAAAACTCTTTGCTTTTGGACAAAGCTCCGTTTGGGGTTTCGTTCGGGGAATTAACCGAACTAGCGAACTTGGACGGGTTTAGATGGGTTTTATTTTGAATGGGCCTACGGGCTCAGACATACCCACATTAAAAAGAGAACGTTTCGATCCCCGTGGGTGGATTGTAAACACCATCTTGAAAAAGAATACCCGCTCGGCCCTGGCTAGGATCAAAGTGTAGTATCTGCGCTTTGTGAGCTGCCGGGTCGGGTGTCTGTCGAACTCTGCTTGCAGAGAGGAACCCAGACGAAGCTCCGCCGAAGGGTAGGGTTTCGTTGGGGGAGGTTGACGGAACTGGCCCGCCTCGGCAGGTTTGGATGGTTATTTATTTTTGGTTGGGCCTACGGGCTCAGAGATACCCACATTAAAAAGGCCTTGTGCCACATTCGATCCCCGTGGGTGGACTGATAAACACCATCTTTAAAAAGAATGTATAAGCATAAAAATGTCTTAAAATAATTACTGTTTAATATATATGTGTAACACTTGTTACGTTATTTCTTTAACCATTTACTTGGTCACAACAATAGCAACAACAAATTCGGAATATAACTAGTGTAAATAATTCACAGAAAATAAAACAAACAGAATCTCCGGAGATTCATGATCGAATGCTTTTTGAACAAAACATCAGAGATACCATGTTTTTTCCATATGTCCGTGTGTGTTACCGGCGCATATACAAGGACGTACGTTAAAATTTTTTTCTTATTGCTTTGTCCGTTCAAGATGTAAGTGATTATAATTACCCGGAGATTATTTTTTTTAACTTTCAGGTAATTGCTATGAGAAAGTGAGTCGTTTTTTCCACTGCTTGAAAATCAGATCTTTTCCTTTTCTTAGATAGGTTGCCACCGAAAGCAAAATAGTACAATCTAATGAGCGATACAACTGGAGAGAGAAGAAATCATGTATTTCTCAAGGGCATTTTTGCAAAAAATGATTGGCAACTTACCAGGCCGGAATTCGAACAGTTCGCTGATTCCACATTCCGCTCTCGTAACTGTCTCCCAACCCGCTTATCCAATAATTAACAGCCATAAAATCAATATATCTGCCTTCGATTTTAATAATGTCCAAAGAAGGCATTCAATGTAAAAGATTTTATGCAAAATAACAGATAAAAGTTCCAAGAATCCAATTCATACGAAGCCATCAAAATCATTTAAACGGCTGATTGTCCATTCAAAACGTTGTTTTCTGTGATAAGCGTCTTAACAGAGGACGGCAAGTGCGACACTGGGATCCGTAGACATATTGGGATGGCCGAGGACACATTCCAAAAGCTGGGCAGTGTATTGAGAGACAGCAGGATTTCTTTGGTAACAAAGAAAAGAATACTGAACTATTACGTGACATCTGTTCTTCTTTACGGCAGCGAATGTTGGACGATTTTCTCAACGATGAAGAGACTTGAGGCGATAGAGATGTGGTTCTACAGAAGGATGCTAAGGATATCATGGACCGAGTGTGTGAGGTTTTAGAGGTTTCAAACAACGAGAAGGCTTAACATCAGAAAGAGGTGGCTGAATTTTCTGGAACACATAATGAGGAAGGAGGGCCTAGAGAATCTGATACTCACAGGTCGAATAGAGGGAAAGAGAGACAAGGGAAAGACGCGCGTGAGATACCTGGAGTGCTTGGGAAGGTGGATGACAGAACGTGGTCTGGAGGAGGAAGCAGAGGGAAGGAGCTTGCTTAGAGCTGCAAAGGATAGAGGGAGGTGGACAGCCATGATCACCTACGTCCTGAAAGGACATGGCACATAAAAAAAAAAGTTGAAAACAATTTTAAGAATTGCCTTTTGAATAACTCTTGAAGCTTTCTGCATGACTGGGACGAAAACCTTTTGCCGAATTCCCCAGCGTGTTTATTAGATGAGCCATAGTACCATTGGATATCTTAAGAGATATGCAA
The DNA here is from genome assembly GCA_903632075.3 of Acanthosepion pharaonis. Taxonomy (NCBI): domain Eukaryota; kingdom Metazoa; phylum Mollusca; class Cephalopoda; order Sepiida; family Sepiidae; genus Acanthosepion; species Acanthosepion pharaonis. Next base: position 1,666,133 of record CAHIKZ030002401.1, read on the forward strand.
ATGGTCTTTGCTAGCCTAAGTAAATATTCAATGTTATTTTATTGTTCCCTGCTCTCGCGTTTGTCGCCTCAGCCATAAATGAACGGCCCTTCGTTGGAGGCGGTCATGCAGTCGGTTTCCCACACTTAAACAATCAGTTTTATTAGTCAAGCTGAGATAGTTGTGTGCAAAAACTCGTTTAATGACTATTGCCGACCTATATATTCGTGTATAAGTCGAAAGGATGTTTAAATGTTCGAGTTTTATTTAGCCAAAGCACCAGGGATATTTTGTATCTTATTAAGGACAATTCTTGTTCACCGTAACCAGCTTCCATTCATAAAGCAGATTTGATAGCCTATAAAACAAATTTAAGCGTGTGAGGTTTTAGAGAGGTTTCAAACAACGAGATGGCTTAACATCAGAAAGAAACTTATTTTTATTGTCTATTTCTCACTCGTTTGTCGCTTTAGCCATAAATAAACGGCCTTTCGTTGGAGGTTTCCCTCAAGCAGTGATGTTTTGTATCGTATGAAGACCAACTTATCTTGTCCACTCATAAAGATACATTTACGCCTCTGCAAAGAATGTCTCCTCTGAATGTCTCCTCTGAATGTCGCCTTTGAATGTCTCCTCTGATCATTGCGATGTTAAATGCCAAACCAGAAGAGCCAAATCAGAACTAAGCCTCGATGTATTAAAACATTTCAATATTGCTGGAGCAACTCAGTTTTTTGTGGGGCGGGGTTTCAAGTTGGCCCTACGTAGGATGTCATCTTCACATATTCCTAGATTTTGTTTTCAGCAAATACCCATTTTTATATGTCTCGTGTTTCGCAGTATCTGACTGTAAGCTATGAAATCCACAATAAGTACATATTTAGTATCTCCGAACGCAGTTATATTTTTTCGTAGAGCGCTGATCTTTGGAATTTATAAGGGAGTGTCGCTGATGACGAACGCTTACTGATTTTAGAATCAGCCTTTGTCTGTCTTGCCGCCTGATACACCCATTCTCATCATTTGGGATCATGTAAGCCAAAATGTCCCCATCCGCTCCTTGATAGCGTTTCCAAAGATGAAAAGAAATGTCCCTTCTCTAGAACATGGGTTCTTTTGTGAGTCAATGTTCGATTGTTATATTTGCCAGACAAAATTTTTATTAAAACTTGTATCTTTATATTTCTTAGCCCCTTTGTGGTGGCAACCATTTTGATGTAATCTTCACATACGCAGGGGCTGAAAAATTACCGTATTTGACGGCATATTATTGCAGAGTTATACGCCGAACCATGTTTTCTATATCATTCATTTTTTTGCTCTTTCTCTGTGTGTTTTATTTGTTTTACGGCTTATCAGCCTGTTGGGACATTTAATGTTTTTTTTTATCCTAAAGAAAGCCTTGTAATTAAGTAGTTATCTTTTCTTTTTGAAATCGTAAGACTGATGTTAATAATGGTTATACGTTTAAATTTTTTAAATCAGTTTGTCATATGTAAACTAGATCAGTATTTGGAAAAAAAAGTTTTTTTTTAACTTTGTCGTTTGGTAATATTTTCAGCGGGTTGAATTAAAATTACAGGAGTTTTTTTGAGTATGTGCGTTTATGGTAAACGGCTCCTGGCATGACGCACATACCGGAGGTTCTTCCTTTTTTAAGGATAGAAGAACAATATGTTTCCTGGATATAATCACTTCTCTTCTTGTTTGGTGTCTTTGATGCCATTCTCCTATAGAAGTTTTAATTTTGCAAAGTTTATTGTTTGGAAAGTAGTTCCATAATTTCTATCATCATCATCATCATCATCATCATCATCATCATCCCCTTGACTTTTCTAATCGTAGTAGGGGAGATCCGAATGCTGAAGCCATATTGAATCGCCTCCATAACGATCTATCAACAGCAGCCATCAGCAATTTTGGTATAGTCGCATTTGTTGCTTCTCTTGCTTCATAATCAGTGGGCTTTTACATGACTTGGTGGCGCCATCTCCTCATTTCTGTCACTCCTCCCTAATATATTTAACGATTGTTGGTTTCCAATATTTATATGGGATATATTTAAGGGGTCTGATGTGATTTTTTTTTGTTATAGTAAATGCTTTGCTTACTGCTGAATCAGCTCTATAATTCCCTATGGTAGCAATATGGCCGGGTATTCAGCAGAAGACAATATTCGTATTTAAGCTAATGATCTTTGAAAATTGTCGGATATTATATGGATTAATGTAATGAAAAAGTTCTTTAATGTCGGTTGTTTGGTTGATTTTGTTTAAAGGCATATCATCCTTTATGGATTAGTTAATGCCGAAATCTAAACAATTTGAACCAGATTGTATGCCCTCAACTACAGATAAAATATATTGCTGATCCTTTTATATATAAAATATATTGCTGGTATTTTTACTATAAAAATGTATTTTTAGACTTTCATAGTGTTTATTTAGGGGTTCACTATTCGCCCATAACTGAGAGCCTAACAGGTGCTATCACACCAACTCAGGCTGGACCTGGGAACAACAGAAATTAAGAGGTGGTTTTCCCGCTCTTCAAATTTTCCAAACTCCTAATCCTCGCTGTCGGATGTAATTCACCGTCATACACAGGATTATCTTTCTGTCTCTTTCTCTGTCTGAGTGAGATACCTGACCCGAATGCATTTTTAACTTGACCCCGCCTCATAACGCGTATATTTGGCTGTGATGCATGTGCTTGGCATACGATTATAGGATGGGTGTCATGAAGGTGATATCTGGATTCGTATATTTGTAACCCAACATCATTTTATTAGGGAACCTTTTTTGTTACTCGGCGATAATAATATTTTAAGCTTTGAAACAGTGACTATTCTTTTATTAAAAAAGAATTATAAGAGTACTAGAGGATTTAGCAGTAATTTAAAACCTAGAGTAGGTCACCAGTTAATAGTGGTGTAAACAGCCAATGAGTGAATAATAATAATGATAAAGTGTAAAATTATTTTCCTCGACAAAACATAACTGCGTTCTAGAGTCTAAAAATGGTTAAGCTAATACCATTTATCAACCACCATATTCTATGAGATATCTGTCGTTTTGTCTCCTTCGAAAAGCATTTAATCAGATTCTACGACACTAAGTTCAAGATGACGTGTGTGAAACATTTGCCAAAGTATTTATCCAGTTCAACATACAAGCGATATATTTGCATATTTCATTTGAGGCTGAGTATGAAGTTCGTGAACACTAATGGAGGGGGCATGACCAAACAGACATGAGGTCTTTTCCTCCTGGCACAGTTTGCAGATATCATTGCGATTACTGTAAGTTTTGGCTTTTTAAATATTTTCCAGTTGACAATCGGATATTTGTTATTTTTTTTCTTTTAATTCCCACACATGGCTGGCTAGTCTGGTAGAATTCCTATCTTTTTCTAGCTTAGATGATGAATTTTTTTTAATCTGAAAGCTCAGCATGTTAAACTTTTATTTTCTTTATACATACATTGGCCACTTTTTAATAGAATTGTTCGCTAGTCTAATTCAACTGTGACTAATAATTGTTTTATAATTATACATAGCGGCACTATATCGAGTCTAATTCGTTACCTCTTCGTCATCGAGGCCCGTTGGTACAGTTGGTATGACACTTGCGTCGTATTGTAACCGCTTAGGTTCTATTCTCGGTAGTGGATGCCCACATATACATTCTAGACTCGATGAATTACTTACTTATGATTATCTCAAATCCTCCTAATGATTTCTATCACTTGTATATCCTTGCTTGAACCGGCTTCTAATGCTCCAGTTGGAGAGGCTTGGTGATACTAGTTGTGGCTCGTGGGGGCACAGTCCTATGGGTAACGGAAACTCGGATGAGTTGCATCAGGGAATTTGTGAAGAGCCGCGCTA